>OVAO01001045.1:0-16725 GCA_900406285.1 Biscutella auriculata
GTAATTTTAAATTTATATTTATAAAAGTGATTTAAAATAATACTATAGAGATATTTTATTATCTAAGTCATTTTGTTTGTCATTACATGATTATGTGATAAATAATTGTTACGAAAATAGCTACAGATTTGTAGATTTAGCAAATTGATTGGAATGAAACTGTTGTAACTTATTACAACAAACGGCCTGAAAAGAGGACGAGAGAAAACAAAAGTGGGCCTGATTTTGTCTAACTAAGGCCCATAACTGAGAGAGAGAGAGAGNAGAGAGAGAGCGAAAAAAAAACATCACCGAGAATCAATTTTTTTTCCTAGAGAGGGAAACCAAAATTGAAAAGAAAAATTGCTGAAATTAGGAATCTTGTAAGAAGAAGAAGAAAACAATTTTTTTCATGGATTCTATGTCGTGAGAGCTTTCTCTGTTTCACCTGAAGGAATTTGGTATACGTCTCTGATTTGAAAAAGGAGCTTTAAAAAGAGGTGTTTTGTGGTTTCATTCTTTCGGAAACCCTAGGAGAGAGAAACTAATTGTAGATTGGTGATTGTGTGCCCTTTACCTTGCGTTTGTCTTGTTCTACGTTCAATTTGAGGTACTCTAAGCTTCTTTCACTCTTTCTTCTGAAACCCTAAAGTCCAGCTTTGCTGGAGGTTCTGTGATTTTTAACGTTTTGGGTATTTTTTTTACGGGTATGGATAGTGCAATGCTTCGCATTCTGCTTTTCTAATCAGGAAATGTGAATTCAGTGCTGAAAAATTGTCTCTGCGACTCTTGTTTAGCTTCAAAATGTGCAACAACGACAATTAAATAACTTGGCTGATCATTTCAACTNTGACTCTTGTTTCCAGCTCGTTTAGCTTCAAAATGTGCAACAACGACAATTAAATAACTTGGCTGATCATTTCAACTTTGGTCCTCGTAATTCGTTGTGTTAGATTTTTATTTTGACTTTGTCTTCAGGAAATTCTTAGCCTTGAGGCAACATTTCGTTTCTTTGGGTATCTTATAGTTTTATCTACCAGTCTACCACTGAGCTTGACTTTACTATTTAACGGGCTCCTCTGATCTTTGTTATGCTGGAATATTTAGTTATAGCTCTAAATTTGTTAAGTTGCTGTAAGGATCCCCTGTCAAATCCTGGGACTTATATTCACTTTTCTATTGTATAGTGCCTCGAGCATATGTGAAGTTATATCTTGAATCTACTAAGCTACCATAGAATCTGTAATTATATAGTACTGCCATGACTTTCTGTGGATTTTGTTGTTTGCATCACGAGAACATACATGCACACACGTTGTTACTTTTGTTATTCGGAGGTCAACATTTAGCTGTTATTGATTTTTCTGCAGTATGGTAATTCTGAATGCTGTAAATACTAAATGCTTCTTGCAAAATTTTCCAGTTAAGTTAGAATTTGAATTAATGAAACATCCAAGGTAGTGAGGCATGGAAGCGTCTCAGGAAATTTCTAGTAAATGCTGAGGTTGATTCTATGGGCGGAGTTACCGATAGTGGAGGTGGTATTGGTGTCAAAACCTCACCACGCCGAACAGCAATTGAGAAGGCTCAAGCGGAGCTAAGGTATTTCAGACTTTTTTCTTTTCTGCAACTTGTTATAGTGCTCTATATTTTCAATGTATAAAAACCATGCTTGTTTTAATAGGCAAGAGTATGATGTCCGTGAGGAGAGGAGGAGAGAATTGGAGTTTCTAGAAAAAGTATGAACACCTATAATCCTGTTCATTTTCCCGAAAACTTATTATGACAAGCATTTTTACTCTTCTATCTGCTTCAGGGCGGTAATCCCTTGGATTTTAAGTTTGGTATTGCAACCTCAAATAGCGTCCAGTCAACATCACTTACAGATCAGCGAGCAGAGCATTTTGTAAACAGGTACATTTGTGGTTGTTGTAGCTTCCGATTAAATTTCATGGATTAACTCGTCATTCATTACCTGTAACCCCCACAGTGAAGTCAAGGATAGTTTTGCCCGGACTGCCTCACCACACAGAGACTCTGTGGAGAGTAGTGGTAGACCTGGAGTTCCCACAATTTCTGAACCCAATACAGCAGATAACCTTTTACTGTTTGATTCTGAAAACAAGTCAGTTGAAGGAGAAAAGAATTTGACATATCCTAATAGGCAAAATAGAACTTCCGAGTTAGAACGGTCTTCCAAAGCAAACACAGACCAAAATACCAAAGAAACAGAAGATTCTGCTATCTTTCGCCCGTATGCTCGTAGGAACAGATCTAAGATAAATCGGGATCCAGCACGGTCAAGTTCTACGGATTTAGTCCAGAACTGTGGTGGTCTTGCAACATCCATCTCTATTCACAGAGGATCAGTGGACGGAAAGGGATGCGTTCCTGAAACAGCTAGTGAAAAGGATCAGCATACAACTTCTGTGTCCTCTCCAATACTTCCAAATTCAAATGGTAATATCAATCCGAAAAATGCAGATCCCAGTAAACCGCTGAGCCCCAAGGCGGACTCTGGACCTGTTCTACGAGAGAGTACTGCTGGATCCAATAGTAGTCGATTGAAAGATGAAGCAGACATTAGGTATGGAAAAACCTCTGCATATTTGCCTTTCGTAGAGACTGGCCTTGCTGAGAAGAAGACACAACTAGGTTCGAGTAGTACAGATATTGGCTCTCCCAAAGATGCAACAATAGCTGGCCAGGAAAAAAATTCCGCCCAGTTGAACGGCTTAAGAGATTCTACAGGAGAGGAAGAAAGCTTAACAATTAGAGGAGCTGCATGGACAAAAGGGTTATCGTCACAAGCTAACAATGTAGATGTAGATAATAAAAGAGATCTTTATAGCAAGGACAAACTTGACTCGGGTGAAATCACTATGCAGAATGATTCAAAAGTAGAGGGGTCCTTGAATCAAACAGTTGGTGAAATGAAGAAGTCTAAGATTGAGGATGAAATAGGTCGATCTACCGCCATCACTGGTGAGTTCATTACTGCACATGAAATGCAGATGAAGTCTGTTAAAATTGAAAATCAAAGTTACAGAAGTACAGCTGAGCTGCAAAATGAAGAGAAATGTTCTGACATTGAGAAAAAGCTTCAAGATGGTTTGGTTGTACCCAAAAATGACAGAAACGTTAGCAGTGTTTTAGCTGAAAATCCTAGGAGCTCTTTGTGCCCTGGAATTTCTCAGGCATCTTTAGACAGAAGTCCTGGCATAGTTGGTGATAAGTTATTGCCAGGAACTAATGTTGAAGAATTAAAACACCAGCCTAACTCAGATGGTGGCTCAACAAGGCTAGATTCTGTGAAGGAGGAATCTATCCTAGAGGAGGCACGGATCATACAGGTTTTCTTTGTCAACTTGGCTTGATGATCATAAGTTGTCGAGCTCTCAAGAAGTTATATACCTATTTATCTTTTTGTGTTTGCCATAATACACTAACAGGCAAAGAGAAATAGAATTTCCGAATTATCTCGTGGTACTGCAATTGTGGAGGTCCGTGAGAAAGCTCAGTGGGACTTTGTCCTCGAAGAAATGGCATGGCTGGCAAATGATTTTGCGCAGGTCTGGTCTAGTTCAGACAGCGTTCTGATTTTGTTTCTGTATATCTACATGAAAAAGCTACATTTTTAGATAGCTATTATGTTTATTTCCAATAGTATCTGGGCATTCCTCTGCATAAGTGAACTTGACCACTTTTATGGTGCCGAAATTTTTTAATCAAGTGTTCAGATTCCTCTCACCTTTTTTCATCTTCTAGGAGCGCATCTGGAAGATGACTGCTGCTGCACAAATTTGCCATCGAGCTGCTTTGACATCTCAGTTGAAATTTGAGGAACGAGTTGAGCAGAGAAAGCTGAAAAATATAGCTTCAATCCTATCTAATGCTGTTTTGCAATTTTGGAGTTCTGTGGAGGTTCCTGGGGAGCTAGAGGAGTCAGGCTCGGTAATTTATAAGGTATTTGACTGACAGACCACTCTTAAGGTTTTTGCTGACAGTGATGATCATATGTTCCGTTCCGTTTCTTTTAAATAAGAATTGTGCATATATACACACTTGCTGTATTTTAAGTATAGACAACACTGAGGTCCTGGAACCATATTGTTAAGTTTATGAGTGGACCGTAAGGAGACAATTCTAGGGACATTTCCTTCCTTTGATTAATAAGTCGGATCTTTCTTGTTTGCTTGAATTGTGTTCCACGTTTTTCTCCAGTAGTTTCTGGTTCTTTTGCTCTGTGTTACGCTTTTTTGTAAATCTTAATGGTATCCTGCTAAAGAAATTGTGCTGTCGTATGCAGGATACTTGCCAAGAATCTAATTTTGAGAAAGGCAGAAAATATTCAGCTGCGGGTATCCGAGAGTATGCAAGTAGCTTTTTGAAGTATAACAACTTTTCCATCCCCTATAATTCAGCTGCACCGTCAACATCTAACAATATGTGCAAACCAGAATTATTGGATATATCTGGGGTTGATAAGCTTACAGAAGTATGAATTTCTTAGAAATCTTTCCGCAGCCTCAGTTGAATACTATTGCTGTGGATAGCTTTACTATATTTCTGATTGAGCTTTGTTACTGTACAGGAAAGCCTCTTTTATTCAGTTCCATCGGGTGCAACGGAGGTGTACAAAAATTCTATTGAGGCCCATCTTGCATGCTGTAAGGTACGTGAGATTTTTCTGTGCTAGGAGCTCTCATATTGTAACCTTGATTAGGTATATCTTTTTGATAATATATATCTGTTCTCAAAAGATACTTAACAGTACTTCTCTGTTTCCAGAAGTCTGGAAGTAGCATGCAGGAGGAGGTTGATACAACAGCTTATGATGCTGCGGGAGGTATGCACAATTCTTGGTTGTTTGAGCTCCTCGTTCTGATTAAGTACTTACTGATTGTTTTGTTATCTCCAATCGTAGATAGAGAATACAATGTCACCGAGTTCGATGAGGATGAAGGAGAAACAAGAGCCTATTATCTTCCTGGAGCTTTCGAATGTAGCAAATTATTTAATCTAAGCCACAAGAAAAGGAAGAATTTGATGAAGTCTTATTCTGCTAGGGCCTATGATATTGGAGCTGATTTAACATACGTCAACTACACAGCTGGGTCTAACTCATCGAATTTGGTGGCGAAAAGGGTTGCCAGTAATATCAATGCTGGCTCAGTTCCTACGAAGCGCATGCGCACTGCTTCCAGGCAGAGGATTGTAAGTACTGCTGGAAATTTACCAGTGCCCTCAAAGACAGATGTGTCTAGTGGGGATACGAGTTCTTTTCAGGATGAGCAAAGTACTTTGCATGGTGTACCAGCGGTTCAAAAAGGCACAGAGGTTGAATCACGTGGTAATTTTGAGAAGCTGTTACCTTATGATATGGCTGAAACGTCTGGAAAACCTAAAAAGAAGAAAAAGACTAATCTGGTAACTTGCAATATCGGCATATTTCTTGCTTTTTGCGGGAAAAAATAGTTGTTCTTAGTTTTAGTTGACACTGCATTATAATTTTGCAATTTCATTTGGTGCAGGGATCTGCGTATGACCAAACCTGGCATCTCGATTCCTCAGTCCATGCTGAACAGGTGATTTTATTGGTAAAATCCTAATAATTCAGTTTGAACAAATGTTGAGGAAAAGCATGCCAGGAGTTCAGGTAGTGTGTTTTGATCAATGTTAAAGATAGACTAGCTTTGCTGAAATGAAAAATTTGCTACATGCTGAAGTGGTTTGATTTTTGAGTTCTATTCTTTGGAACTGAAACTAACAAATTTATTCTTGTTTCATTTTTCTATCTTAAAGAGATCGCTGTTGATAGCTTTTATAAAAGTTGGTAAATGTGTACCATGTACTTGTAATTGATTTCCCAGAAGGGATACTAATTCGTCCTTATTTTGGCAGAAGGATCACTGGAAGAAGCGACCAGAGAATCATTTCGATTTGAATGGTATTATTTGCAAGTTCTTTTTTACCCTGTGGTGCATTGTAGTTCTTCGCCCTTCCTATATAAATCAAACAAAGATTGTTATTAGGAGTCATTCTAGAGGATAACCTTTTTTAAGCAGCATTCTGTGTACATCTTATCGATAACCACCAATTATAAACTAAAGTAATGGTTACTGTGGAGTTACTAAAACCCTTTGGAAAGGTTTAATTTGGATTACTTGAACTGTTCCTAGAGACTAACAGGGGTTGGTCGCTTTACTGGCATCTTCCCTTTTTATGTCTTCATTCTGCTTTATTGTCAGTTTATAATTCTGTTACATGTTATGATTTTATTTTACAAGGTCTGTACGGTCCCCCTAGCACAAAGAAGCAAAAGACCACCAAGCAAATGGGCGAAAATGGTTTTGATAGTGCTATTCCTCTCACTGGACCAGTTCTTTCTCCAGCAGCTTCTCAGATGAGCAATATGTCCAACCCCAACAAATCTATCAAATTTATTGGAGGGCGTGATAGGGGCAGAAAAGTAAAAGGCCTGAAGGTATATGCTGTTGAAGGTTTTCGGAACTCCTCCATTCGCTTTATTCTAACATATTTGGGTTTAACTATAATTTTACTTCACGCAGATTTCTCCCGGCCAGCATGGTTCTGGAAACCCGTGGTCACTATTTGAGGATCAGGTTTTTTATTTGCAATCTTCATTAACATCGATATACTGTAGGTTGCTCTACGAGTATCTAATTTTTTTTCGCACCCTATAGGCACTTGTTGTCCTGGTGCATGACATGGGCCCTAACTGGGATCTCATTAGTGATGCGATGAACAGCACTCTTAAAATTAAGGTAAGTACCTGTTCGTATGAAAAACCTTGAGATTCTTTCTATAGTAGAGGCCAACAGAGTGGGGATATTTTTTTATCTAGTACGCTTCCAACAGAGTGGCTGTGCTGCATATTGTTGTCGAGGATATTGCTGTTGTGTACCAGTGACCAATGGGGATTTGTTACTGGCTGATTGATTTGTTCGTTGTTTGATCCACATTTTTTACCTTTCCAGTGTATATATCGTAATCCGAGTGAGTGCAAGGACCGACATAAGATTCTGATGGATAGGACTGCTGGGGATGGCGCTGATAGTGCTGAAGACTCAGGGACTTCTCAGTCTTATCCATCCACCTTGCCTGGCATCCCAAAGGTTTTTATGTCTCTCTGAGACGCTGAACAATATGTCCTTTATGTGTAGACTAATTTAATTTCCCTGGATATGTTTTTTATATCAGGGAAGTGCAAGACAGTTGTTTCAACGACTGCAAGGGCCAATGGAGGAAGATACCCTGAAGTCCCATTTTGAGAAGATTTGTTTGATTGGGAAGAAGATACATTACAGAAAGACACAGGTTTGTTCATCTAGTGCTTTGGTACTGTTTCCAAGCTTGTAACCTAAAACTAGTGAACATTGTCTTTTTCCAATCATTCAATCAATGCCTGGCAATAGTGATAGTTCCTCGTGTATGTCTTGTGTGTAGCATAAAAGGAGAGATGATGTGGTGGGTGCAGTAAGTCTAAATTTTAGTTTTTGAGTCCCTTGTTGGAAGAATGCTGGAGGGATTAACTTATAGTTTTAGAGTGTTTTATGGGTTTTTGTAGTTTCTTGTTCACGGTATTCAGTTTTCAGGTTTCATAAAGCCGGTAAACGTTTTCTTATAGTGATCATTACTATGGAATTTGAGAAGATAAGCTTCGTTGTTTGTTAGTCATATTTATGCTGAGAAGCATATTTCAGTTACATTTGACATAATGGGTCTGCATGTTTCAAAGCATAGCTGCNTCATAAAGCCGGTAAACGTTTTCTTATAGTGATCATTACTATGGAATTTGAGAAGATAAGCTTCGTTGTTTGTTAGTCATATTTATGCTGGGAAGCATATTTCAGTTACATTTGACATAATGGGTCTGCATGTTTCAAAGCATAGCTGCAAATCTTGGACAGCGTTTGGTGAAGTCATTAGGAACCATATCTCGGCCCTAATTCTCTTTCTTATTGCTGCTTCTGTATGTTGCGACTGTTTCATCTATTTTCAAGAATGATGGTCGGGATCCCAAGCAGATAGTACCAGTTCACAATTCACAAGTCATGGCTCTTTCTCAAGTATTCCCAAATAATCTGAATGGAAGTGTTCTAACGTAAGCTATATGGTGTTTCCTTAAATACATATGATTCCTGATTACTACTTTTGCAATTCTAATATTTTGTTACTCTGGATGAAGGCCCCTTGATGTCTGTGATGCATCAACTTCTGGTCAAGATTTATTTTCACTTGAAAATCCAGGTCCAAATTCGGGTCTTCCAATGTTGAATCCGGGGACGCCAGTCCTCCCTACTTCAGGACCACATCCATCCACTCCTGGATCATCTGGTGTGGTTCCCAGCAACAATTTACCAACCACATCTTCCCTACACAGTCCTTCAGTCAGGTAGTGCTGAAATGAATGATTTTTCTTGGTCAATGCGTACGTTTGTGCTTGCTTATCCGCTCAGTTACTTATTTTTGTTGATATTTTTATTCCTTTTAGGGATGGTAGATTCAACGTTCCTAGAGGGTCTTTGCCACTTGATGAGCAACACCGATTCCAGCAATATAACCAGATGGTATCTGGTAGGAACTTGCAGCAGCCTTCCTTATCAACTCCTGGAGCTGTCTCAGGATCTGATCGACATCGCATTGCTCCTGCTGGAAATGCTATGGGTGTAAGTGGAATGAACAGGACCACACCCATGTCAAGGCCTGGTTTTCAAGGGATGGGCTCATCAGCAGTGCCAAATACTGGTAGCATGCTTTCCTCTGGTATGGTGGGAGTTCTAAGCCCTGCAAATATTCAATCTGGAGGAGCTACTCAAGGAAACTCCATGCTCAGGCCTCGTGAAGCTGTGCAGCATATGATGCGGGTAAGCTATTTTGTGGCTTTTGTTCACGGATATGTTAATTATCACACTTAATTACCTGCGCATGCGCAAACTTGATTACCGATTTTCTTACTCCACCACGACTAATTATCAGCGCTTCTGGTTTTTCTAATGCTTGTTGATTGAAAATTTTGAACCTGTTTGACCACATTACGTACAATCCAGTGAAGATAAAAACTGATATGCGTGAGTTTCAGATGCAGGCTGCTCAAGGGAACAGTCAGGGGATCCCAGCTTTCAGTAATTTGAGTTCTGGATTTACCAACCAGACAACTCCTGTTCAGGCGTACCCAGGCCATCTTTCCCAGCAGCATCAGATGTCACAGCAGTCACATGTGCTTGGCAACTCGCATCTTCCTCATATCCAAAGCCCAAGTCAGGCCACTGGAACTCAGCAAGAAACATTTGCTATCCGTCAAAGGCAACTTCAACAGAGGTATGTGCAGACTCACCAGCAGCAGTTTCCAGCATCTGGTGCTATGATGCCACATGTACAGCAACAACCTCAGGGCTCTTCTGTCTCTTCTTCTCCACAAAACAGTCCTCGGACTCAACCACCTGTTTCGTCCCAGCCATTAGCAATACCCCCAGTGCCAACCTCTCCTAATATCAATGCTCTGGCACAACAGAACCCTCAAAAATCTCAGTTGCCACTTCATGGTCTGGGTAGGAATCCTCAGTCTGGTGCTTCTGGCTTGAACAATCAAGCTGGAAAACAACGGCAGCGACAACTCCAGCAGCAATCTGGAAGACAACATCCACACCAGCGGCAGCCAACACAAGGTCAACAGCAGAGTAAACAATTGAAGGGGATGGGTAGAGGAGACGTGATCCAGCAGAACATCAATGTTGATCAGTCCCACCTGAATGGTCTCACCATGGGACCAGGAAATCAGGCTACTGAAAAAGGAGAGGCAACAGTTCCTGTTAAGTCTGATCAGTCTAATGCAGGGACTGCCACGAGCACACATCTGCAGCCTAAACTATATGTTAATTCCCAGTCATCAAACCAATCACAGCAAGTGCCAAAATCATTTCCGAGTGCTTCATCTCCGTCCCAACAGCATATGCAATTAAATTCAGACGATAGCATCCAAGGCCAGAACTCACCTGCGGCCCCATGTAACATCTTATCAACCCCAAGCCCATCTATTACACCAACAGTTTCACCTTCCAACCATCAGCATCTGTTGCTACACCAAAAGCAGCGCAATCAAGTGCGACTAACAGCTCCGAGAGTTATTCATCAGAATAATCTAGGGAACTCTGACTTATCGAGGAAGCCCCAAGCTGAACGTATGCCACGTCTTCCTCAGTCTGTCACCAATACCACCCAAACAGCTAGTATGAGTATCGCCAGGAGTAAGTCTGAAGCGAGTAATGATTCTAAAGCCATAAAAACAGTTGGTCCCACTGCGGTGCCTTCTCTAAATGGGTTGGAACCTCCATCTTGTGCCGCATCTGTGCAAAGCGCTGGTTCTAAAGTAGTAAACAGTTCCAATGCAGAATCAGTTGGGAATGATCTAGTAACAACAGCGAACCAAGGAGTAGCACATAAGCAGTTATCTGGTCTCTTACCTATTCACGGGGTCAAAGGCGTGATACAAAGACAACAGTCTCTACCTTTGTTAGAAAAGAGACCAAAGTTGCCTGAGCAGCTGGCTGTACAAAATCAGAAACATCTTGTTTCTGAGCAGCAGCCTCAATTAGAGGAAGCACAAGAACTATCATCTTCTAAGCCTCCTGATACAAAAGTGGTAGAAGCATGACAGTTGAACCCTAGAACCTCGAGTAGTTGTAGATACCAGAATGGTGGCCCTTTTACCGAAAACCCTGTACAGGTAATCCAAACTGGTTTGTCTCCTCTGCCACAAACTGGTCCCTCTTCAGATTCAGGTCCTCACTTTGTGACATAAACCATCACCAGGTGGTTAGTCTTTGGATTTGGCTGGAGGTGGCTGTATAACATAACATTGATTGTGGTTCCAACCAGTAAATTGTAAACTCTGCAGATTGAGTTTGCAGATTGAATGAGAAGGCAGAGTCAGATAAACTGGGGAAGAAGGTGGATAGGATAAATTCATGCGGGACTTTTTTGCCTCTTCTGAACACAAGAAAGAGAAGGTATAATCATATGTAAATTACCACTGCATCATAGAGAAGTCTTTTTCTTCTTCCCATCTTTTGGTTTGGGAGATTGGAAACTGATATAATGTTTTTTGTACAGAAGTCTCCTCTTCCACCTACTTTCTTTTTTGTTTACTTCCTCATCTTGTGCCATATATTTAGGGCCTTAGTAGCCTCTTTTTTTCACTTCTAGTTTATTCTCTTTAGGGTTTAGGTCATTTTAAATTGTTTGTAGCCTCTCTCTCTTTTCTTATTGTTAAAATTGGGAATCTAAAAAAAAAAATTACATGCTTCCCCTAACATTTATGTAAATGACAAATGTTACATGACATCAGATTACATGTTCATTCAGTTACTAGAATTTGTTAACCATGTTACAAATCTGAAGTGAAAGACAAGGTCAAGTAGGATTTTGGTGTCTTAATATCTTCTAATTATTAATTCAAAAACATTTTTCATGAATAATCTTAACGTTAACTAACAAAATTACGACGATGANTTAACGTTAACTAACAAAATTACGACGATGACTTTGATGACGTGTCACAAACATATTTAAAATAAGATTTTATATATTAGAATAATTACCATATATATTCATATATCTATTAACAAAAAATATTTTTTGCCCCAATTATTTCTTTATAAAATAACATTCGATTAATTTCAGTTTTTTATTATTTATTTAAAAATATTCATTGCAAAATGAACTTTTAAAGATTTGATACCTAATTCATATGGACTAAGTTAGGATATCGACTATCCTCGAATTTTATTGTTATCATAATTTTTTTGTTAAATGTATTTATCGATTTGTTTAAAAAAATTCATCATTTATAAAATATTCGATTGTATTTTAAATAAATACTTTTTATTAAAAAGGTTAGATAGAATATACTATTTATTTGATATTTAAATTTTTATTTAAAAGCTAAAAAGAATTTTTGTGATTTTGAATAAAAGTTTTTATTTAAATTATAAATAAAGAAATTTTTATTAGGAATATATTGTTTGACAACCTGAATAATAATAATCAATTTAAAAGAATTAAATATAAATTTGTTTGTCAATATGTTTAAGACATTAAATTTAAAATAAAAATAACGTAGAAAAGTGTGGGTTTGACATGTGCCCTCAAATGAATTCTCTTTTAATATATAAGAGGATAATAATAACTAATTTAAAAGGAATTAAATATAAATGTGTTTTAAGATGTTGACTTTTTAAAATAAAAAATAGATAATNGTGTTTTAAGATGTTGACTTTTTAAAATAAAAAATAGATAATTTTTTTTAAAATTTAGATATACTTTTAATCGAACCTTTTTAAAAAATATTTTTTTCAAAAATAAAAGAATATATTTTAATGATTTTGAATAAGTTAACTATTTATTTAAATTCTAAGTAACCATTTTTTTTACTAAAAATATATTGTTTAATAATAATAATCTCTTAAAAAGAATGAACTATAAATATTTTTGGTAAGAGGTGTACGATGTTAAATTTTTAATAATAAAAAAATATAAATGTGTTTTAATATGTTAAATTTTTAAGATGGAAAATAGATAAGAAATTTTTAAATTAGATATACTTTTAATCGAACCTTGTTAAAAATTATTTTAAAATAAAAGATTGTATAAAGAAAATTTTACTTAGAATATTATATGACAACACAAATAATAATAATAAATTAAAAAGCATCAAATATAAAAGACAACATGTTTAAAATGTTAAATTTTTATTAATATAANATTGTATAAAGAAAATTTTACTTAGAATATTATATGACAACACAAATAATAATAATAATAAATTAAAAAGCATCAAATATAAAAGACAACATGTTTAAAATGTTAAATTTTTATTAATATAAAATATTTAAGAAAAACTGTGGGATTAAGACATGTGTTCTCCTGTCATTTTTCTTTTATATAGATAATTAGTTTTTAAATAATCGTTTACTCATATACTAAAATTTGAATTAATTTTTCAGATTCTTTTATTGTTTATTTAAAAATATTTACTAACTAATGAAATTAAATAATAAATATTTTATATCAAATTAGATCTTGAATCAAATATTTATTTACATTATGTATAGCTAAAAAATGATACAAAATTAATCGAAATATATTCTAAATTATAGTTATATATATATTATCTACACCTAGGAGGGTAAGAAAACTAATTAATTTTTATTTAAAAATCCAGTTAGGAATATTTTAATTAAATATGAGGGTTATGAGAATGGATAAAAACTTGATCTTTATACAAAAAGACGTGTTCTTTGAAGAAAACAAAGGATGGTCAAAGATTTGATAACAAGTGCAAGGATCGATGTAGATCGGTTTGATGGAACATGAGACTTTTCACTATGAAAGATTCATATGTTAGCTCATTTTGGTATTCTGTGTTTGAAGGATGTTTTGATAGATTATAAGCTTGAAAAGACAGTTCCTCTCTCAAGGACTGAAGAAAAACAACCAGCTGACGGGAGTGAAGAATCTGTGTCTGAACCCTTGACAAAAGTTGTCCCTGATCCCGAGAAACTTGAAAAGAACGAAAAGACTATGGCTTTCATAGTTATAAACATTGGTGACCAAGTTTTGAGAAAGATTGAGAAATGATAGACTGCGGCAGAGATGTGGTCAAAGTTGGAAAATCTGTACATGCAAAGTACACTTCCAAATAGGATCCACTTACAACTGAAATTCTACACATTCAGGATGGTTCAGTCTAAGAGTGTAGATGAGAACGTGGATGACTTCTTGAAGATAGTGGCTGAGTTAATTAGTCTGGATGTTGAAGTATATGATGAGGTCAAGCTATTATGTTCCTCACATCTCTATCTGGGAGCTACGATCAGCTGAAACACACACTAAAGTATGGCAGAGATTCGTTGACCCTAAGTTTACTCTGCAACGAGATCTAAAGCAAAGGAAATCTCAGAGATTACCAAAGGTGATAAGAGTCAAGGAGTTGTTCTGTATACAGATGAGAGAGGTAGATCTCGTAACAGGTATCAGAAGGATAACAACAGTAGTAGAAGCAGAAGGAGATCCAAATCAAAGACCAGAGCAACTTACTGGTTCTGCAGAAAAGAAGGGCATTTGAAAAAAAGATTGTTATTTGAGGAATAAATCAGATAATGATAGAAACACATAAGTTGATGTCATCATTGAGAAGTTGGTATACTCTGAAGCTTTGAGTGTATCTGATCAGAGTGGTAAATACATTTGGGTACTTGATTCAGGGTGTACATTTCACATGACGTCGAGAAGAGACTGGTTTGTTGAATTGTATGACAAGGGTGGTACCACAATCTTGTTGGGTGATGATCATACAGTGAAATCACAAGGACAAGGGACTATTTGGATCAATACTCATGGAGGGTCTATTCAGCAACTGACTAATGTGAGATATGTTTCTGACCTTAGAAGAAATCTTATTTCCACAGGCACACTTATAAACAAGGGATAAGCATGAAGGTCGAGGTGGTAAGGTCAAATATTTCAAGGATGATGGTAAAACAATGCTTCGAGGAGACCTGATCAATTGTTTGTATATTCTAGATGGTGAAACTGTCATGCCAAAGGTCTATAATTTAGAAGCAAGACATGAAAAGACAACTTTGTGGCACAGCAGACTAGGTCACATGAATCTAAACAATCTAAAGGTCTTGGTTGAAAAGGAATTGTTGGATAAAAGGGAAATCAAAGAGCTTGGTTTCTGTGAGCATTATGTGATGGGAAAATCAAAGAAACTCAGTTTTAATGTAGCAAAACACAATGCTGACGATGCACTGAGCTATGTTCATGTAGACTTGTAGGGAGCACCAAGTGTGACTCCCCCTCTCTCTAGAAATCAGTTAGCTATATGTTTGTCCAAGAACAATGTATTTCATGAAAGGACAAAGCATATTGTGCTCAAGTATCACTTTATCAGAGACATGATAAAATATGAGGAAGTGGAAGTATTGAAAATTCACACTTCAAGAAACCATGCAGACATACTAACAAAGTGTGTTCAAGTGAAGAAGTTTGATGCATTTTTGAATCTTCTTAAGTTGCACAGAATGATGTGATTAGTCACATGGGTTACTGCTGGAGGTTAAGTCGAAGGTATGACGATCTACTATGAAGAAGAGGAGGAATCAAATTAAGATGGATATTGTTATGAATGTGATTCAAATTCTCAAAGTGTTGCAGTTTCAAGTGTGTGTATGTGTGTGTGTCAGACGTTTGTTGTGTCAAAGGGATAACCGGTCGGTACTGTTCTGAAACAGGTGATTGAAATTGTTGGTTATTTGAGATTTAGTTCATGGGACTCGGTTATCTCAAGGCCGTTTATTGAGGGTTTTGAAAAGAAAGGAAGACTTGTATGAAAAGGATGCTCTTGCTTTTGAAGTCACCCTATTTATATGTTTTTTGTCTTCTTCTTTCTATAAACAGTAATCTGAAATCCTTGAGAAATAAGACTAAGCTTTGTGAAATCATTGTGCAAGCTAGTTTTTCGTGGTTTATTCTTCATTACATGGGAACAAAGTTTCTGCGATAAAATAATCCCAAATCAATTGTACCTTGTAGATGACAGAAAACATGTTTTATACCGTTCTAATGTCTCCGTGTAGGAGATGAATTGTATCTTGCAAGTAGATTAGTAGCAAAAGCTATATCTAGTCTAGTACAATTTGCAAGATACATGAGTGCCCCAATTGCACTCATATAAGGTACTTCAGGACCTAAAAGTTCCTCATTACCTCACAAGGCCGAAATGGATCCTTACTAATATCGAGTGATCTCTTTCCGATCTCTACGCATTTCACCGCTCCACCGGAAATTCCCTCGTCGGGGTACTCAAAGGGGTTGCTTTATCCATATTAAAACGAGAAAGAACATTTTTCGTGTAATTTGATTGATGCACAAATATTTCATCTTTAAGATGCTCAATTTGAATTCCGAGACAAAATTTTGTCTTTCAAAGATCTTTCATTTCAAATTCTTCTTTCATATGAGCTCTTGCATCATCAATCTCTTTTTGAGTTCCGTTTATATTCAAGTCATCGACATAAACATCAATGATCACAAATCCATTTGAAGATTTCTTAATAAAAACGCATGGGCAAATTACATTGTTAATGTATCATTTTTTCAACAAAAATTCACTTAAACGATTATATCACATACGACCAGATTGCTTTAACCCATAAAATGATATTTGTAATTTGACTGAATATATTTCCATAGATCCTCTTGTGATATTTGATTTCTCTGGGATTTTAAATCGTTCTGGAACTTTCATATAAATGTCATTATCAAGTGATCCATATAAATATGCAGTCACGACATCCATAAAATACATTTCTAAATTCTTAGATGGTGATAAACTCATCAAGTATCTAAATGTGACTGCACCCATTACCGAAGAATATGTCTCTTCAAAATTTATCCCCGGTCTTTGAGAAAAACCTTGAGCAACTAATCGGGTTTTATATCTTGTGATCTCATTTTTCTCATTTCTTTTTCTCACAAAACCCCATTTACATCCGATCGATTTTACACCTTTAGGCGTAACGACTATAGGCCCAAAAATATTTATTTTTTCTAGAGAAACTAACTCATCTCTCATGGACATTTTCCATTTTCCCCAATAGACCTTTCTTGACATTCTAATACAATTGTTGGGTTTGGATCATCTTGATCTATCTCTTC
>OVAO01001046.1:0-16709 GCA_900406285.1 Biscutella auriculata
ACCGCACTCGCTCAATAAGCCACCATCGCTGGCACTTTTGGCTGCTTCTCCGGACCTATGGCATAAACGCCTGGGTCATTTTAATGATTCTGTTTTAAACTCTCTTGTTTCTAATAAGCTTATTGATTCTAATAAAACTCCACTTTCCTTTTGTCAATCTTGCAAAATAGCCAAACACACAAAACTCCCTTTCCTCGAAAAACACACACCTGCCAAAAAGCCCTTCGATATAATTCATTCAGATGTGTGGACAAGTCCAGTAACAAGCATAAGCGGAATTCGATACTATGTTTTATTTCTCGATGATAAAACACACTATCTTTGGGTCTACCCGATGCGCAGAAAGGATGAAGTGTTTGGCAAATTCTTACACCTTCAGGCGTGGATCAAAAACAAGTTCAAGACAAATATTGGAGCATTGCAATGTGATAACGGAGGAGAATATGATAACACGGCGTTTCAGAATCACTTTGCAAAAGAAGGAATTATTTTTCGGTTTTCTTGCCCACATACCTCGCAACAAAACGGGAAGTCTGAGAGGATGATTCGAACTATCAACAACGGAATTCGAGCCCTTTTAGTCCAAGCGCGCTTATCTACGACTTACTGGGTGGAAGCTCTAAACGTTGTCACACATCTTCTCAACATCTTACCGTCATCAGCAGTTCAAAACCAAATTCCCCATACACTTCTCCTCGGTAAAACTCCCACTTACAATCACCTTAAAGTATTCGGCTGTCTCTGTTTTCCGAGCCTGAATCATTCCTCTTTAAACAAACTAGCCCCTCGCTCTACTCCGTGCTTATTTTTGGGCTACCCAGCTCATCACAGAGGATACAGGTGCCTGGATCTGAAAACCAACAAGATCATCATCTCAAGACACGTTTACTTCGACGAGAAAACGTTTCCAAAAGCTGAAAAAGATGATGTATCTAATTATCGGATTTTGACAGATTTTCAGGAGCCATCTCAGATGTTTCGAGACATACTCACGCAACCAATGACAAACCAAGCCACACCGCCTGACACCGTACCGAACCACGATACAATGCAGCCACCGGTGATGCATGCTCCGCCTCAACCAACTCCCAATGTACCACCGCCCGCTTCCTCTCAGCCCCCGGCGCCACAACAAGACCGCGTCCGAACTCGAGCCAGTCACGGGATCCACAAACCGAGAAATATCCTTTCCCTCACCACCACCATAAAATCCCCACTCCCAAAAGGCCATAACCAAGCCCTACGGGATTCTAACTGGCAACTGGCAATGCATGACGAGATTAATGCCATGCATAAAAATGAGAGTTGGGAATTAGTACCCCGTCCGGTCGATACTAATATAGTTCGATCAATGTGGCTATTTCGTCACAAATATGATGCTAATGGTTTGTTAACACGTCATAAAGCCAGGTTGGTAGCTAATGGGAAGTCGCAGGAGGAAGGAGTTGACTTTACTGAAACATTCAGCCCCGTGGTGAAGCCTGCGACAATTCGAACTATACTTGCAATTGGTGTAGCCCGCGGCTGGCCGATACATCAACTTGACGTCCAAAACGCATTCCTCCACGGTGATTTGGACGAATTGGTGTACATGTTTCAGCCACCCGGTTTTGTTGACCCGGACAAACCCGGCTATGTATGCAAGCTCAAGAAGGCGGTTTACGGTCTAAAACAGGCTCCACGAGCGTGGAACGCTCGATTTGCTAACTTCCTGCTTCGCATGGGCTTTACAGCCAGCAAAGCAGACTCTTCTCTTTTCTTTTTCAGGAATGGCAAGGACGTTGGATATCTCTTACTCTACGTAGACGATATCATCCTCACCGCGTCGTCCGCATCCTTCCTAGAGAAGATTGTTGACCGCTTGAAAACGGAATTCCCCATGACTGATCTCGGTCCCCTTCATCACTTCTTGGGAATCAAAGCAACGAGGAACGAGCTCGGTTTACTTCTCAGCCAAACCGCGTATGCCCGAGACATTCTCGATCGAGCTGGCATGGCCGACTGCAAGCCGCTCTCCACTCCAGTTGACGTCAAGTCAAAGCTCTCCATTGATGGATCACCGCCACTGACCAATCCGACAGAGTATAGGAGCCTTGCTGGTGCTTTGCAATATCTGACGTTTACACGACCAGATATCACATACGCCGTTCATCAAGTGTGTTTGTTCATGCACGCACCAAAGGACCATCACCTACAAGCCCTTAAACGTATCCTACGATACATCAAAGGTACTTTGGACATGGGCATGCAGGTTTACAAGGATAAATACGACACCATGACAGCCTACACTGATGCGGATTGGGCAGGCTGTCCCGATACCCGACGTTCGACATCCGGTTTCTGTGTCTATCTTGGAGAAAATCTTGTCTCCTGGTCAGCTAAAAGGCAACCGACTATCTCAAGATCCAGCTCTGAGGCTGAATACAAGGGCGTTGCAAATGCCGTAGCAGAACTGACGTGGCTACGCAACCTGCTAAAAGAGCTCGACATTGTAATTCCGAAGGCATCCATTGTTTATTGCGATAACATTGGGTCCGTCTACCTCTCCGCCAACCCGGTCAAACACCAACGGACTAAGCACATTGAACTCGACATTCACTTTGTTCGTGAGAAGGTGGCGATAGGTGAAATCAAAGTTCTTCATGTGCCGACAGCACTCCAATACGCTGACATCTTCACCAAAGGGTTACCAACCTCTCTGTTCGAGCAGTTCAGATCCAGTTTAACCATCAGATGATCCGACGCTTCAACTGTGGGAGGGTATTAGAATATAGGAACGTTATTCGTTTATTTATTAAACTCTTAATCAGTTTCCTATATTCCTGTATAGTTTAGTGAATATCCTTGTAACCCTTCTCTATTTAAGTACATGAATACAATTGAATCCCTCAGGGAATTACACATAATTACAATTGAAACCATTTTATTTCTGTGTTTCGTTTGAAATTGGGGAAAATGAAACTGAACTTCTGCAATTCATTTCAATAGGACTTTCAGTTTGAGTTTGATACAGTAGACTTTTATATAGATCTTCTGCAATTCATTCGTGAAGCAATCTTCTTGGGAATCAACCTGTTGAGTTTGATACAGTAAATTTTACTATAGATCTTCTTGTTATGTTGCTAGAGGTCTTTGTAGTTAATGGTAATCGTTTTGTTGCAGGTTAGCGGAAAGCGAGTTGGGATAGTTGGTTTGGGGAGCATTGGATCCTTTATCGCAAAAAGACTGGAACCGTTTGGTTGCACAATCTCTTACAACTCAAGAAGTCAGAAACCGTGCAGTCCATACCATTACTATCCGGACATTCTCTCCTTAGCAGCCAACAACGATATCCTCATCCTCTGCTGCACTCTGACGCATCAAACTCGGCATATTGTGAACAGAGAAGTTATGGAAGCGCTTGGGAGAGATGGAGTTATAATCAACGTGGGACGAGGAAAGTTGATTGATGAGAAGGAGATGGTCAAATGTCTAGTCGAAGGAGTGATTGGTGGTGCCGGTTTAGATGCGTTTGAGAACGAACCAGAAGTTCCAGAGGAGTTGTTTGGTTTGGACAATGTTGTGTTGTCTCCACATGCTGCTGTAGCCACCCCAGGGTCTTTGAACAATGTCTCAGAGGTTGTTTTGGGTAACTTGAAGGCGTTTTTCTCAAACCAGCCTTTGATTTCCCCCGTTCAATTGGACTGAGAGATTGTCCAGGTTAAATCAAAATGGCTAAATAGTCAAATCTTTTGTTAATTAGCAATAATTCAAACAAACAAAAACTGTACTGTACTTTTGGTGTATATAAGATTAAAAAACGACCTTACTTCTAACTCCTATCTAATGAATACGTAGTATTACGTGCCTAATTTAGTTTACTTGACCAATTCAAGAATTGAGGTTTCTATATAAATGACAAGGAACTAGAAGAAAAATAAATAGTTAAAGTTTTGAGAAATGGAGGATTCTTCAGTTTCTCCCCTTGTCCTAGTTCACAGGCCTCAGGCTATGGATTTTATAGACGAGCCTCTGAGTAACTGCAGCTACACCGTTCTCACCAGCACCTCACCGGAACCATTCCCGGATTTCCTCTCCTATCACGCTGCTTCCATTAGAGCAGTCGTCAGCCTCGGTATGCTTCCGTTGACCGCCGAATTCCTATCGAATCTCCCTGCTCTGGGGATAGTGGTTTGCGCCACCGTTGGCTTCGATCACGTTGACCTCGACGAATGTAGGCGTCGAAGAGTCGCGGTGACGAACGCCGGAGGCGTGTATGGGGAGGACGTGGCCGATCTTGCGGTTGGCTTGCTTATAAGCGTCCTCCGCCGCATTCCGGCCGTCGATCGATTTATCCGGACTAGTCAGTCGACGAGACTCCGGGACTATCCACTTGGTTTGAAGGTTTGTTTCGAACATTATTTCTCTCTTTTCATTTTGTTTATGCATTCGTTCAATTTCTGGCAATTTAATACGTTACTAGAATTTCAAAATAACAAATACCCCCGTTAAAAAAATAAAAAAGGATAATAATCAAATAAGTATGTGAATATTTTTATATCCATCAATAATTTAATTAAATTTTAAATGTAAATTAAAATATATGTAACCAACTAACTAAAATATTCAATTAAATAATGATAATGATCAAATAATTATCGTGAATATTTATATATCCATCTATAATTTAATTAAATTTTAAATGTAAAGTAAAATATCTCTAACCAAAATATTCAATTACATAATCGATAATGATAATGATCAAATAATTATCGTGAATATTTATATATCTATCGATAGTTTATTAAATTTTAAATGTAAACTAAAATATCTCTAACCAACTAACTAAAATATTAAATAAAAGTATGAAATTAGATAACGATAATGATCAAATAATTCTCGTGAATATTTGTACATCCATCGATAATTTAATTTGATTTTAAATGTAAACTAAAATACCTCTAACCAACTAACTAAAATATTAAATAAAAACATTCAAGTAAAAAATATAAGGATCATGATTATTTATTATGTCAAACGATAATTTGAATATATTTATTATGTCAACGAAATAAATTAAAAACAATATTTTCTTTGGATTAAATATTAAATATAAAGTTTAGTAAATATTAAATATTTATCTTCTTTAATTAAAATCAAAATATTTAAATATTTTGGTTGAGCTACAAGTTAAAATATAAGGTACTATAGTGATACAAATTTTAAAATTAAATTTTTTAAATCAATTAATTTTCCATACAAATTTCTAAATCAATCCATAACACCCGTATATAATGTGGATGCAACTCTAGTTGTATTATAAAAATAAGTTTAAACATAAATTTTCATTTTTTTACGTGATATCAAGATAATATTGAATTTTAGTATGAATATTAATATTGAAATAAGAATCTTAACATATAATAGATCTAAGATATTTATTTCACTTATAAAATTATTAAATATTTGTTAGAAATAATATTATTGTTACAAAATATTTGTCTACTCATTAAATAAAATAGGTTAGTATGATTTTTTGTAATAAATTTATTATGTTTTAATATTATAGATAGTTAAAATTTTGCACTGCAGCTAGACGGAAAGAAAGTGGGGATAGTTGGACTGGGAAACATAGGCTCTCAAGTCGCCAAAAGACTCGAAGCATTTGGCTGCATCATCTCTTACAACTCGAGAAACTCCAAACCAGACGTACCATACTTTTACCATCCCAACATTCTTTCTTTAGCTATCGACAACGATGTCCTCATCCTCTGCTGCTCTTTAACTGAAGAATCACACCACATCGCGAACAGATTGGTCATGGAGAAGCTTGGTAAGAACGGGGTTATAATAAACATCGGTCGAGGTGGACTTATCGATGAGAAGGAGATGGTGAACTGTCTGCTCGAACAAGTGATATGGGGAGTTGGTTTGGATGTGTTTGAAAATGAACCGGAAGTGCCTGAAGAATTGTTTGGTCTTGAAAATGTTGTGTTGTCTCCACATGCTGCTGGGATGACCAAAGAGTCTTTGAACAATGTCTCAGAGGTCGTTATAGCAAACTTGAAAGCCTTCTTCTCAGACCAGCCATTGATCTTCTCTGTTCAACTCGATTGAGCTAGTGAGCATCCGGTTTGAGCCAAGTGGCTAAGAATAAAGTTGATTTTAGTTACGTATTTTAAAAAATCTGTATTGTTGTCTTAATGTTAATAATTCGTTGCCACGTAAGTGATGCTATACAAGGATGTGTATTTGAATATAAATTAAATGACAACCATATGTTAACATATTTTAATTATTTTATCGTTATGTTTTAGTAACTTATTTCAGCTGTGCGTTTTCCATGTTCGCCATGGCACTTCCAACATCTCCAAAAGTGCTATATGGTGTTAAAATATGAGATACTTTTTTTTAGCCTTTTTGGTTGATTTTAAATTTAATTTTTGATTATATAGTTTTTACTTTTAACTTGAATTATTATATGACGTTACATATTTGGGCATGCACAGCGGTGGATTTAGAGAGTATGTAAACTTAAATATTGGGCTATTTAAACCCAAAACAAAAAGAAAAAAAGAAACAAAAGCAAGAATCGGTTCTTATTTTATATCTTTTAGAAGCGGATGAGAACCGCTGACGTGTCAAAAACTGATTGGAAGTGAGCAAAAGAAGGAAAAAAAACGAGTGGGGTTGGTCTCTCTTGCTCATTCAGCGAAAAACGAAAGAAGAAAAAGAGGTTTATTCGAGAGTGCGATTTTGAAAAATTCAGTGCAGCGTTTGCGAGGTCGCAGAGGCGCCGGTAATATATTGCGCCGACGAGGCTGAGTTGTATTGGACTTGCGATAAGAAGATTCACGCCGCTAATAAACTCGCCGGCAAACACTAGAGAGATCCTCTCTCTGTATCTTCCTCTTCTATACCCAAATGCGACATTTGCCAGGTCTGATCTTCTTCATGTTCTACTTATTTTCTTTTCAGTAATTCCACTATTTGATCTCGCATTAGCTTGGTAGCCTTTGATTCTTTGAATGCTTCTATAGAACAAATCTCGTTTAGATCGAACTCGCAGGTATCAATAATAATGAAATCTCAAGAAAGTATGTTTCATATTGTATTATAACTGTTCGAGTAAGATTTGAATGGCAACGAATTATATTCTTTGACCCCCAATGTCTAAATAGCCCAATATGCGTTACAATTTTTATAGTTCAATTTTCCAGTCTTTTGTTTGGTTAGCGTCTCTGTTGCACCATAATCATAGTCTGGTTCATCTCATAGCCTATAGACACACTGTCACATATACCAATTGCCTATCTTAATTAATTGGACATGTTTCTCTGAAGCTCTCGCCTCTAAACTCCCTAGTGATCTCAAGGTATAACTACATAGCAGACAAGATCATGCATGTTTGGTATTCCAAATTTGATCACATTTGGTTATATATGGGAAATAGGCGGTGTTCTTCACGAACTCAAGAACGGAAACTAATGAATTGGCACTCATGATGGCTAAATTGTATACTGGATGTCAAGACAATGCGTCAATTCGAAATTCGAAATGGGTATCATGGGAATGCAGCTAGAACAATGGGAGCTACTGCTCAAATATGTGGAAGTTCAATGTCGTTCAGGTACTAAAGATCAAAGTAAAATTTGATGGATGAAATATGAATTGATGGTTTGTGTTCTGATAATTTTATCTTCTTTGTGCGGCTGCTAAAAGACTGGAGTTCATCATGCGTTAAACCCAGATCCGTATAGAGGTGTGTTTGGTTCTGATGGAAAGAAGTATGCAAGCGAGCTGCATGATCTCATTCAATATGACACCACTAGACACATTGTTGGTTTTATCTATGAAGCTATACAGGTATGTCATGTGTAATGCGTCACGGATGTCTGTATTGTTCAGTTTGTATTGTGTATTTACTATTGTGTCATGGATTGGTCTCTTTTTATAGTCATAGATTGGTCTATTTTATGTTATATATGCATTTCTTCTTTACTTACAAAACCAAACTTTACAAAACCAAATATTAATAAAATATTGTTAAGAACTCTTAATGAGTATCTTTAATGGAAGAGAAAATAAATATAAATAGTTTTGGAGTTCTAAATTGTAAGAATATCAATAAAATATTATTAAGAACTCTTAGTTAAGATCCATTGATGTTGATGGTCTATAAATATATAAAAATTCATTATCTAGTAGAGACAGCCGTACGGACGACATGAAGGCTATCAGACTAATTTTTTTCTAGTAGTCGGAAATTATTTTGAGTAAAAAAATTATATTTCCCAAAGAAGGAGAATTAAGCCGAACTACATAATTTAAATAATTTTTTTCACGATGCATAGATGATTAATTTAGTCGAAGATTTGTAGAAATTAATCAGAACATTGTAATTGTTTATATACTCATTGAAAATCTGAATATTTGTTCGGTACATATACGTTTAGGTTCAAACCCAAGTTGTGTCCGAATACAGAACTATGTGACTATTATCTACTCTTAAAACGATGCATGTATATCTCTATTTGATATATAAAGTCGGTACAAGAACCTGCTCGCACGTCTATTATATTGCAGACTTCGTTTAAACAACAATTTGACTTGTTCTCTCTAATCTTTATTTAATATCTGTGTAGCACAAATTCAATGAAACGAAACAAGTATCCCAGTCAGTACGGACAAAAGTCTCCGATTAAAAAGGAAAAAAAGACATCATGAGCCTCACGTATCCACCACAACTGTCGTTGAAAAGTCCCTATATATCGCCTCTAATTCGTTTACTTCATCAACAAACAAACAAATAAACCCTAAGAAAACTAAAGATGGGTCCAACCTCAAGTTCTTGGAGCTTCAACAAGTTCTTCGCAATAGCTTTCATCGCTTTTTCTATCTCCGGTGAGTGTGTCGCCGGATACTACAAGCCGAGCCTGTGGAGATATGCTCATGCTACCTTCTACGGAGACGAGACCGCTAGTGAAACCATGGGTATGTAATCAACAAGCCCGATCCAAAGTTTTCAAAACATTGAATTAACAACTCTATGTACATATGCAGGTGGTGCATGTGGGTACGGAAACCTGTTTAACAGCGGATACGGTGTGGCCACGGCGGCTCTAAGCACAACGTTGTTCAAAGATGGTTACGGGTGCGGCCAATGTTTTCAAATAATGTGTGTGAAGTCGCCGCATTGTTACTATGGAAACCCGTCGACGGTGGTCACAGCCACTAACCTTTGCCCTCCTAATTGGTACCAAGACTCCAACAATGGTGGTTGGTGCAATCCTCCTCGAACTCATTTTGATATGGCTAAACCAGCTTTCATGAAACTCGCTAATTGGAAGGCCGGTATCATCCCAGTTGCATACCGCAGGTAAATATATACGACACTATAATATTAAGTCTGATTTCTAACCGAACTGAATCAGAATTTTCAGCTTTCAATTCGATTTCGGTTTGTGTCAACTAATCGATTGGATTTGGTTATCCGATTTCTACTTTTAAAAATTAAAAGTCTAAACCAAAATTGAACTAAATCTAAACAAAAAATGTAAAATATAAGAAATAACCAAAATTACCTAAATAAAAAAAACCAAATTATATGAATGGTAAAATTTTAACTAAAAATTAATTTTGGTAATATTTTTATTAACCGAATTAACTGAAAACCTAACCAGAATATTTTCTATTTCGATTAATTTCAATGAAATTTTAGAAAAAAATTAAATAACCGACTAACCAAAACCGAACTAGCCGAATGAATCAAAACCGCAAGACTACTCAAAACTACGTAGCTTATGATATACATGTATGGTATATGATTGATGTAGAGTCCCATGCAAAAGGAGTGGAGGTATGAGGTTTCAATTCCAAGGAAACTCGTATTGGCTTCTCATCTTCGTCATGAATGTTGGAGGAGTTGGAGATATCAAGAGCATGGCCGTGAAAGGTAGCCGTACTAATTGGATAAGCATGAGCCATAATTGGGGAGCTTCTTACCAAGCTTTTTCCTCTCTCTACGGTCAATCTCTCTCTTTCCGGGTCACTTCTTACACTACTGGTGAAACCATCTATGCTTGGAACGTTGCTCCGGCTAACTGGTACGCTGGTATGACTTACCAGGGCACCGCCAATTTCCGTTGAAACCCAAATCGGTGTTTCTCTCTTTTAGAAGTATCGGTGGCCTTTTGTTGTCGGACGTAATGGCCCGACTTTATGTTATACATCTACATGTATATGTATGTATATAATTGCGATTTTACACGAATCATGAAGTCAANTATATAATTGCGATTTTACACGAATCATGAAGTCAACACTTCTTGATCAAGAGAATATTTTCGTTTCGTTATCTTATGTTGAATTTTGTTCTTTGTTTTTCGAAACCTGTGTACTAATAAAGTGCTTACTTGACATTCTTTTAAAACAGTGTGATTTTCTTATATAAAAATGAACAGAACGTATTAAGAAGATTGATCAATAAGATTTTGATTCATTTCATTTTTGACAACGTTTTCACAATAGCATGACTCGATTCAAAACCTTAATTACTTCTTGGTGAGTCTCTCCCTTGAAATCTTCACACCCATATACCTGCATACGAATATTCAAGGCATCCAAAAAAATCATTAATTAAACTTTAGTAAAAAAATTAACATCAACATAACGTGTATGGTTAATTTACCTGCCAAGCATCATAACCGTGGCTTGAGGGTTTGTACCGGGACAATAACCAACAGTAGACATATCGATGACTCTAAGCCGGTCTATACCAATAACCTTATAATCACCATCCACTACTCTACCCACAAGACATCCTCCATGATAATGCCATATAGTTGTAACTGTATGCTTACAAAATTCCTCAGCTGATGGAGGCAACGAAGCTCCAGGACCACTGCGAGGTGGTATTAGATTGACCGGAGTACTTGCCGTGAGGTTAAGTAAATACTCAAAAGACATATCTGCGTACTTATACCGAGCAAACGCCTTAGATTTCACTACTCTCTCTATGGTTTGGATTCCTCTAACGCAGCGGTTTAAGTCGACCGGGTTTTGGAAATAGTTGAAGGTCACAGCCGGGTTATCATTCGGGTTTCGGGTCCGGAGCTCTAAATGACCCGTTGATAATGGGCCCATTACTTTCTCAAGGATAAAGCCTCCTTGAAACGGTTGTGCTGATGATATTTTAGTCATTGAATTTGACTCTACTAATGTTGCCTTTGGTGAAAACATAGCGTAGTAGTCTCTATTAGAAGAACCACCACTNCACTACTACCACCACCACCCCCGCCGAAATTCTCACCACCGGCAGCTTCAACGTAAGTTCCTTCGCCTGTGATTCCGANTACTACCACCACCACCGCCGCCGAAATTCTCACCACCGGCAGCTTCAACGTAAGTTCCTTCGCCTGTGATTCCGACAACTTCAATGAGTGAGACCTCCACAGGAACCGGAGAAGGGATGAACACGGCGTTCATAGGGTTGTCATACATCCCTTGACCAACATAAGGCTGGTCCATCACCACTGAGATGTTTTGGGCCTGTAATTGGGCTAATGGGCCAACGCCGCTTAGCATCAGAAGTTGTGGACTCCCTAGGGTTCCGGCCGACACGATTATCTCATTAAATGAACCTTCCTTTAGGTAAGCTCGGTGGGCCTGACCTGTCCGGTCTCTATAGACAACACCATTGGCTCTAGGTTTGGTTGTACCTTCAAAGTGTAAATTAATGAAGATTTGATAGTTAAGCGAAAGATTTTAGTAATAAATGAATCCAACTACACTGAGTACCTCGAGTTCGAAACAAGATCCGATGGACGGTGGCATGTAAAAGGACGGTAATACCCTTGGGATCGGCGTATTCTAGCAAATCGGCGGCGGTGTGTCTATAACCATTCCGGTCAAAAATAGTACCGCCAAATTTGGTGCCATTGATGTGATCATATGTGAAACCATTGTTAGGGACGATCCCGACTTCCAATAAGCCGTCTCTTACGGCAGTTTGCCATGGACCCATCGGTGGCTGAAACGCCACTTTGGCTTCTACCCACCCGTACGACTCGTTGGCTAGTCCACCGTCCCATCCCATGTTCCTAACAACATTTTAAATCGTATTAATTAGTTAATATGCGTAATGAACATCTATAACTTAAAGTCATAGTCAAAGTGGAAAAACAGAAAATTCATCATATTTATGTCTATAATTTATATTTATATTTATATTTTGAAATAATCATCCGAGATTTATATCTATATTTGAATATTGAAATAATTAAAAATATATAAAGTTATAATTATATATCTAAAATATTAATTATGTTTATAATTAAAATAATCACAAATTTAAACCTATAATTATAAAAACTAAAAAATATTAGTTATGTTATACTTAAATATAAACATACGAAAACATTTTGTTAAAATTATTATTTTTAGAAGTTTTATGGGTATTTAATTACTATTTTAAGGTTTTCGGTACAGTACAATATAAACCGAAACAGATCAGAATCTATAAATATATCGATTCTCATTTATATATTACTCAAATCAAACCAAAATTTTAGCGGTTCCTAAAAGATTCTAAATTTTATATATCCGAATAATCTACCCAAACCGAATACCTGAACACCCGGACCAAAGTGAATTGTATACATACATACCGACATACGGATTAGACATGCATGCATATACATGCCTAAGTGATGTATACATATGTTGAAGTGCTGAATATTCACTAACCTAACGTATTTGGTTCCGGCACGGGTGTAAAATCCGGCGTTAAGAGCACTTCCACCGCCGAGAACTCGAGCACGTGCATTAATGACACCATCCTCCGATATGAAACGCTGAGACGGAGAGGCTTGCGACAGGTCAGATAGAGCTGCCCCAAAAGCCGAGAGTCTCGTGATATTTGGGTTGTTATATGGTGAGCCACCTCGTTCAAGCAGTAAAACACTAGCGTTTTGCGATAGCGTTGCGGCTAGAGGACATCCAGCTGTCCCGCCACCGATGATAATGTAGTCGTAGTACGACGTCGTTGGAGATCCTATTGCGTCACGCATGAAGGAGTAGTTTGGAGCTGCAGTGAAAGAAGTAAAACTGTAACTTCCTACTAACATGTGCATATATATGTAAGTGAATTTACCTTTTTCAGAAGAACAATGAAGGAAAAGAGAAAGAGCAATAAACAATCTCCATGACCAAAACCTATCCATTTGAAGTATAAATTTGAAGTTAAAAACAAAATATGGGACTCTGTGTTATAACCTATTGTTGAGAGTAATGTTTCTATCGACCGTTTCATTATATATATAGCTAGAGGCTAATAAAGAGTCCATCTAATTCTGAGGAAATGCAACATCAAGATTCTATGTCTACTTTTATGGACACGTGTCAAATTAAGATACAGATATGAAAACTAAATTGATATATATAAAATAAATGTAATTTAAAGAAAATGCAAAGTAGATGGATCGGATCATGAGAGAAGAAACTAAATGGACCGATAAAACTTATAGGAAATGCAATAAAGAAATTGATAGACGTAACCTGTCTCTCTTTGATATTGAATAAATAAATGTTTTAAAACTAAAATTTTGTAAAAACTAAACAAAAAATTATAATAAATGAACAACGTCCACTATTAGACAGCTGGTTAGAGTTCAAATGCATAACTCTTTTTCTTTCTCGTGCTATCATAATAAGCCCAATATGTTAGGTTGGAGATCATGAACATGGTTTCATCAGTGTCATATACTGGTTAAATATATTTATATATTAATTATTAGATATAGATACATGTTTTATTTTAAAGATATTTTTTATTTTGTGGTTCTGATAAATTACCTATATTATATGTCTAATCTAAGCTATACAATATAGTATATCTATATTAATATATTTACCTAGTCATTTAATGAAATGGATTATTATGTTTTTTTATGGTAGATAAACTCTATTTTAATATAACAGATTAGATTAATGAAATGGTTCACAATTGTTCTATGTTCTTTATTTTAATTATTTGATATATTAAAGTTTTTATCAAAGATATTTATATCTAATTATTTTTATTGTTTATTATTCGTGTTGCCAAATAATAACTATTAAAAATCTTAATAAATATTTTATTATGATTTTTTTTTAAAAGTTATCCTCTTATATATTAAAAGTGAAGTATTTGAGGTCATGTGTCAAACCCAAAATATTTCTATATTTATTTTATTTTATTTAAATTATCTAATCTCTTAAATATGCTACTAAACATATTTAAATTTAGTTATTTTTATTGATTATGACACATAATTTACTTATTTATAATTTTTTGTATAAATATAATTATTACATAAAATTTAATTGTGAATTATATTCTAATAAGTTGGCAAAATAAAATAATTTTTTTTTAAATAAAAAATTTAGTAAATACATTTAACTAAATGAAAAAAATCACTAAATTTTATTATGATAATATTAAAATTTAAACATGATCCGAGTACATATGAAAATCAGTATTGTGCGCAGATGATAACTTTTGAAATATTATTCTATGATAGCAATTTAAAATATGTTTGTATTATTGTATATAATTCATGTGAAGTTCTTTTCTCTTTTTTTTTAGGGAATAAAAATGTGTCAAAACTTATGAAATATATGGGCCAAGCTATAGTAGGCCGTGTCAACTCAATTATGAAAGCAAATGGGATAAAGAGCCCATCAAACATATTATATATATATGTATATATAAAAGAAATCAATAATAGGCAATTAAAAAAAAAATGAGATAGTGGAATCCAGAGTGACTGGACAGCTAAACAACATGATGGAGTTATCTATGGTCTCAAAAGCATAGACAAGTCAACGAACTCCAATCATTAAGTTATTAAAAATACTAATACTATTAGAGCAGGCACATCGATGGTATCTAAAACTAAGGTTCTAAACATAAAAATAATTTTATTTATATTTATTTTATTAGTTAAGAATCCCAAACTAATATATATTAAAAACATGATTTATTGGAGATTCTAGATGTTGGAGTTCTTAAGAAAAATAATGTAAAAATTAATATTAAAATTATTAACAATACAAATATTAAATACATAAAAACATGATCCATTGGAGATCTGTGATGATTCTTTGTATCCTTTGCATTGGGATCTTTGATATGTTAATCCTTAGTAATACTGCATTTCCATCCTATAAGTATCAACAATGAAAAACCAAAAACAGATTAATGATGCTTACACATTTGATTCGTACTAAACCAAAATTGATTTGCTAATCCTCAATAATATTTCGTTTCAATCCTAAAGTATCACCAATGATAACCCAATAACCAAACACATTGGCTATTCCTCAACGAGTTGGTTAAGATCAAGAGTGGTAACTTACTTGTCTGTGTTTTGATTTTTCTGCTTCAAGTTCTTCCGATAATTCATTCATTCTAAAGAAATTGAATTTGAGGAAACAATTAGAAAGACTCTACTGTATTGATATCTACAATAGCAAAATTTGATATACAGAAGAAGAGGAACAACAAACCTCAAAATATTGAAAAATTTGAGGAAACAATTTAGAAAGACTATACTGTATTAAAACCAAGTTCTAAAATATTGAAAAATCTAGAAGCAAACTCAAAACTTCATGTGAAAATCAAGAGACAGTGATTAGCAAAGTTGTCTAACATAGAAACCAATTTAATTTAGTGTTACACAAAGCAAAAGTTTCAACATAGAATGGCAAATCTGGATATTAAGAAGTACCTTAGCTCTGTACTCTAGCACAAAGTCTTCAGGACGCTTGATATCAGAGACTTTCTTCTGCTTCTTCTTGCCGAAGTTTCCTAGTTCAAGTTGCTTCTTCCTGATAAAGGCAAGCTCATCTCTGTTCTTCCTCTTCTTCAGGATCACCTCCGATATATAGTTCAACCCCTTGGCCTCTTCTTGAGCCATTATCTCTACCAAACAAGGAGAACGCATATTCATATGAATATATATATATACACAAGGTGAGTAAAACTTCACCATCACAAAAAGAAAATCCCTAAAATTGAAGATGAAGGAGAGAGACACAGCAAAGAGGAAGTTAAACGAGAGTAAATAGGAGAGGAAAACAGAAAAATACCGGTAGTGGTGAAGCAATAGAAGAGCGGGTGAGGGAATTGCATGTGCCGTCACCTCCAGCCGAGATGAGAATTCATCATCCATGTAGTGGCGAAGCAATAGAAGAGCGGGTGAGGGAATTGCATGTGCCATCACCTCCAACCGAGATGAGAATTCATCATCCGTCGTCACCTCCCGCCGATGATTTCCCTTCGCCGGCGAAACGTTTCTATCGGTTTCAAAATTGCCTCTTTTGCTCTGCGTTTTTTTTTCTTTCGTTTACACTTAATGAAGAGAAATGCAATACCCTATTTGCTTTTTTCTTCTTCTTTTCTTCTCAACCAATGAGGTATGAACACGTGTCGTATGAGATACGATTCTTAAATTTCTATTTCCAGAATCGGTTCTGGGTTTAGTTTCAATATTTCTTTATTTTTTGGGTTTAATTGTGTAAAAAACTGGGCCAAGATACCCATTACATACTCCAATGGAGTTGCTCTTAGTTGTTTCCAATAAATATACTACTAAAATGTAAATTAATTTTCAGACAGCTAGGTCCCCTTGTGCTTCGTACGATCAGCAGTTTGACACGTGTCATAGCCTTAATGGGGTAATTATCGT
>OVAO01001047.1:0-14979 GCA_900406285.1 Biscutella auriculata
GGGAGAAATTATGCTAATTTGGTGGATAATAATCCACAAAATTGAGAGTTTGTGTAAAATAGTGGAATTTGTATTTTGAAATTATGTTGATTTGTGGATAGTAGTCCATAAAAGATTGAGAGATTTTTTAAAATTCTTGAACTTTGTATTTGGGAAAATATACTAATCAGATAAATATTAGTCTATAAAATGTAAGATATTTTGTAAAGTGTTAGAATTTTATATTTTGGGAAATTACGTCAATTTAGTGAATAACACAAAAATATTAGTATATTTTGTAAAAAATGTTGTTTTTTGTTTTAAAAAGTCATGATGATTTGTTGATAATATTCCAAAAAATTGAGAGTCAACTCCAATGCTCCTCCCTCATTCGAAGAGATCATACATTTTAAAATTTGACATTATGTTAGCAATATTAATAATACTATGAGAAAATATTATATGGCAAAATACTTACAATGAATAAATAATCATCAAGTGGTGACTCAGAATCTAGTTCATGTGGAGTTTGTGTTGTTGAAAGGCTTGAAGAATTTGCCTAAGAGTTGGCTGATATTCCCTATAAAGCAAATAAAATTCTCCTTGAGTTCTTCAAGTTTTGATTAAGAAATAGTGGGATCTACTTTCCCATAAGTCCCCTTCAAGCATCTAGAGTTTTAATCTATAATCTAAACATCACCCATAACCAAAATCATACAGTAATCCTCCCAATACTTATCAATTTGACTTGCATAATCTTAGTCATCTCTCTCACAACTACATCTTCACAAATGGTATACTTATGCAACAAAGGTTGAATCCCTCCTCACTGGATGAAATCCACATTTGATGTTGGATACTTAGAGCCTGAGAAATGAGTGGTAATAAGACTAAAAAGTTTCAGTAACTGACATATCTTTTCTCTCTGATCTCACTCATCCTTTGAAGATAATGTCTTATAATCGATATCTGCTTCATGCTAGCAAATGCTCTCCTAAATCTTAGCGCTCTTGCTAGCATTACATATGTTGATTTCCATCGAGCAGAGGCAACAAGTGATAAACCAACTCCACTATTTATCCCTTCTTGTTCAGCACATGCTGCAATTCACTTGTTGAGATGCATTCACATATTTGACACTTTCTCGAATGTTATGCAAAACATTATTTGCTAACTCTAACCCTTCCTTCACTCTGATCCAAACATCTCACATGCATAAAATTTCCATCACATAATACATCACTCTCACTTATCATTGGAAGCTGACCCTTGAGAATTCTCTGCATACTATCATTATTAGTTGCATTGTACGAGGTCATAGAGAATACATTTTTCTCTAGTCCCCATTCTTTCAAACATTTCAAAACCTTTTTAGCAATTTCTTCACTTGTAGGAGGAAATTTCAGATCACAAAATGCTAGTATCTTACTATTCAATCTCCAAGTATCATCAATGGAATGGACAATCATGCAAATGTAACCCATCATAGTGTTGTGCGTTGACCACAAATCTCAAGTAAAACTCACCCGACCACGATACTTGGTGAATAACTCTTTCAACTTTTTCTTTTCTATCTCATATCTCCTAAATACAGCAACTACAATAGTCTGCCTATAAATAGGCTAACAATCTGAATTCAAGTAGCTATCTCTCTCTAATCTTCTCATACTCAACATATCAAAAAGGTAAATCATGATATATGATTTCCTCAGGTCATCTATCGATCCACCTTATGATCATAAATAACTTTATCTTTCTTCTTAAGTGTCTTCGGACACTTCGCTAAATGGCGACTCAAAGTTTTTGTGTCATGTGTTCTAATGTTGATCACTAGCCTTATACCAAAATGCCTAAATTCACCCATTTCTTTTCCATCTTTTCCAAATCCTATGATGCAAAATCATTCCAAACATGAGAAATTAGACGTCTCTTACGTCTCACTTGAACTGGTTGAGTTTCACTTTGAATTGTTTCTCTTATTCATGTTTCTTCCTCATTGACATTATTTTTTTCACTCTCAACATCTTTCTCATTCATATTAATATATATTCGTTTCGTGCATTTTGAATAAATATATTTACTTTGTGGATTGAGAAATGCTATAGTTTCTTGAGAATGAAAATTCAATTTGCAAATTAGATAAAATTAATATAAAATTCAACCAAAATAACTCATAAACACCAATAACAAAAATAGTCGCAGAATCTAAGTTTTACAAACGATCCTCATCATAATATCCGAACTTTATTATCAATTACAAGTCACAGTCATAAAAAATGAAGAGAAAAGATAAAAAAGTCTAACCATTTTTCAAACATTCGATGATATTGAAGTTTTAAGATTTTATATCAGTGTCTAACAATGTCAATGTTTTCAAAACTAAATTTGTCTACCAAAGACATATCAACATAATTATTTTCCTTTGACATATATGAGACGTTATTAATTGAACTCATCTATTTTAAGAAATAAGTTATGATGACTTTTTCATTGGTCCTCTTTCCTTGCCGCAAATACCAAATCTGTTGTCTTACAAACTATAACACATTTCTATTATTATATATAGAAAATTGAAATGATAAATGGAATTCGTATTAATGCTTCAAAAAATCTCAATGATTATAAGCACCAACTAACAACATATACACTCCTCTAATACTGGAAAAAACAACAAACAGATTCTACTTAGAATAATAATGTCTTGGTGTTGTGGATCTTTAACTATCTTGGTTGTAGTGGCCATGCAATTACTCATGATACACCATGTTTCGTCCCAAAACGTTACCAATGAGTATATAAACCACAAATGCAACAACACGCAAGCAACATACTCGTCGGGGAGTGAGTTCGAGAAGCACCTAAGTGTTATAATCCGTAACATCTCTACCCTTAGTTTGAAAAAAGGTTACGTCTACTCCTCCAATGTAGTGGATTACAAAACTAGTAAGGATCCCAACATTGCCTTTGTTTTACTCCAATGTCGTGGTGACTCCTACGGTTCCAAGTGCCTTTCCTGCTTTAAGATAGCCCTCGCTGAGGTGCGCTACTAAATGTCCCACACTGAAAACATGAAGATCAATAGATTAGTATATAAGATTCATGATCCACTCATTCCCAATTAATTTTGAATTAGAAGTCCATAATTCCTAATATGCGTAAAATTCACTTGCATATTTACGTATCAAATATTAGAAATCAAATCTTTTAATATACATGTATGTGTTTAGCTTCGCAAGAGATGTCCGAGAAACAGAGGAGCAATAATATGGTATGATCAATGTCTTTTGGATATTGCTAACGTCAATTCCGAAGGAAGGGTTCATTATGGAAATAACTTCTGGATTACCAACACCAATAATGCGACCGTAAATCATAAGTTGTTCAAAGAGAAGAGGATTGCTTTATTGGAAAAGCTAGCTATAGAAGCCGTCAAGAGAGTCAACGGGGTTGAGGGACCGTATTACGCAACAGGGGACACGAGGGTCAGGAACATGAAGTTATACGCAATGGTGCAATGTACGCAAGATTTATCGAAGAGTGGTTGTGAAGTGTGTCTAGAATACATGACCAAACAATATGAAGATTGTTGTACAAATGATTCTGGAGAAAAAGATTGTTGCAATAAAGCAGGAGTCAGAGCTTTGGGTAGGAGTTGTAACTTTAGATATGAGTTTTATCCATTTTTAAGAACTCATAATCGACTTCTTTAATTGAAGCTTCTTATTTATTCATCTATCTATCTATCTATATTGATGCTTAGTGTTTGAATACGTGTTCTCAAACATTATAAAATTGGAAATAAAACTATTGTTAGGTATGTACTTACTAAATTCAAATTTGTGACTAATTATAATGTAGTTTTTTCTTCTTCTTTTTTTAGAAAATCTTTATTTATTTTGAAGTTGACTTCCCACGCTCCAACTTAAAATGATATCATCTCTAAAACTCCTAGTTGACTATTAGTCTCGGTATTTTTCATAAAAAAATGTAAGATCAGACGAAATCAAAATGATGCATGTAAAAATTATATTTATCCCCAAGAAGAAACAAAACTATATTTACGCCGTCTACATCTTCTAGAAAAATCTCTCACAAAGAAAAATGGAAAATATCAAGTCTTGACATGCACTCCTCAACAATTAATGGAATCAATATTCTCCGAGCATCAAAAAAGGAAACTCTTGAGCGATTTGTCATTCTCCTAAGAGAACCTTAGCTTGCCTCTTGTACTTCATATCTCTACAAATACTTTAGTTTTTCATTCTTATAGACAGCTTGGATGTTCTTAGATCATGAGGTTTAGTTTAGGGTTCTTGAGTGGAGATAGTAGAGGTCAAACCTCTTTTCTTCGCGTGTTTGAGCTCCTTAAACTCTAGCGATTTGTTTCTTCTCTTTACTAAGCAATAAAATGTTTATTCTCTTTTAACTCGTTTATTTTCTTCTTACAGTTGACTTACTTCCCGTGACCCTCGTGTGATCCCAATCCTTGGATCCTCTTAGTCTTCACGATTGAGAGCTTCAAGGCGTATTTCTGCGAGTTCCCTTGCTTTCTTTTTTTTGTTGCTTGCTGTTTTTGCTTTGATTTGTGTTTTCTCATAAAAACCTCAAGATTATTATGATTAGTTTCGGTTCATAGGTTATGTCCGTGAGTGGTTGAAGTAGTTAAGCCAAGCTTCTTTTCGACTCTCTTGCACTCACGGCTAGCCAATGCTGAGACTCTCTCTTGCTTGTTGTATTAAAGATTTTTTGTTGTTATTTAACCCTACCAAACATGTCTATCCCAATAGTATTCATGTGTGAGTAGTAGGTAGTTGGGTCAAGGGAGTTTCCTTCAAGGAAACTCTGATATATATATGAAAAGAATCAGTTCTAAAGGGTGTTGCTTAAGAGTCTCTTCTCATTTCGCATGCTATGCGTGAATGATAAGTTAGATTTTAGCCTCTTCACTATTGACTAATGAAGGACTAAACTCTACTAATATCAATGTAGTAAACGGGTTATGACCTGAGGTTTACCGAACCAAAGTCAGGATTTGACTACGCACTAAATCTGTATAGAGATTGCTAAGTCTTGGTGGGAAATAGAAGTTTGTTTGTCACTAATAAAGTCTAATTGGAACATAAACGAAATGGCATTTAAAACTAGAAGGTCAACTCAAACTAGTAAAAGTCAACAATTACTAATTGAAAGATAAATGAAAGATACTAAGCAATTAGGTTATGACAATTACTTCGGGCAATCAAAATCACTACAATGCTGCTCATTTCTATCATTCAAATGTTAATTATTAGTCTATGAGCTATCTATTGAAGGTTAACCCAATCCCTTGGTGAAATCCCCTTTACAAATCATATATTGGAACAATCCCTTGACTAAACACATGATTTGCAAGCAACAAACTCTAGTCCATACAACTACTAAACAACCCTAGCACAATCCCTTGGTTAGGCCTCATTTAGCACATAAAAGATTCATTCAGACATTTTATCGAACACCTTCAGGGCGATAATCTATCTAAGTTCTAGAATAAGGTGATCAATCCTATTCTAGCCTTAAGCACATCAATTAGGTGATAATCATAATAGCTAAGCCCTAAGCAACATCATAGTAATCTCAATCACCCTAATCTACCATCACCCAATCACTTAGAAAATGAACTACTCACCCATGGTTTTGGCACAAACTCTCAAGGGAGAGAAATGTCTCACCATGTTTGATTCAAGGATTAAGAGGAAGAAAAGAGAATAAATGATGTAGATTCAAAGATTAACAACATTCAAGAGTTACAAAAATGGTTCCAAGAAAAAGCTCAAAAGCATGAGAGCTAAGATATCCTTTTTGAAAGGGAAAAACTCTCTATTTAATGAGAAACTCGAATTCGGGCAACTGGACCGCTCAGCCAAACCGGTCCGTGTCTGATATCGTGACCGGTATGCATGGGTGAGAATGTGGACCGGTTAGTGGTTGACCGGTATGCAACCCGGTATGAGCTTCGGGTTTAGAAGATCAGACAAGGGATGAATGAGATTTGGATGATCCAATGAATGCGGTAAGCGTACCAGTGTAGATAACGGTGAAGGTTGACCGGTACATGCTCTGCCGATAAAGGACCGGTCTGAGTACCAGTGAGAGTGACCGATATGCTTCCACGGGAGTTTCTACTTCAGGGATCGGGTAGAGTGCATCAGGGTAGTCAGGTCGGTGCAAGAGACGCGAGATAGAGACCGACATGGGCCCCGGTCTGCTAGAACGGTACATGTCCACGAGATTGAGTATAAAATCCCCTTTTCCCTCCAAAACGCTCCAAGTTGTTCCGAATCCCGCCTAAGTTTGATTCCACACCTGAAACATGAAAATGCCATGCAATGCACCCTAATGGACTCTAAATGCATCATAAAGTAGCAATAAACGAGCGAAAACTACTCTAAAAACCTGCTAAAACAGTGACTAGGGTTGATCTCCTAATCATTGATCCAAATGACATCTCATAGGGGAAAATCCCATGCCTAGACTTCGCTTAAGGGTCTCTTGGTTGTGAGCATATCAACTCAGTCCCGAAATAATGTTAGACTGACCACCAAGGGAATGAATCCCATTGCCCTTGGTTATTGGGTTGTGTGGCTAAGGGTCCTCATGCACCACGATAGTGGGGTAGGGCCAAGCAACCCTTGTTTGAGCTCAAGATGGTGCACTAATGTCATTCTTAGAACCGGTTCCACTAGATCATGAGATCCAAGAAAGGGATCTCCCAAAGACTTAACGTTTTTATATATAAAGTTTCCTTATTGCTTCTGCTTTGTTTCTTTTTCTTGCTAGATTCAATTGTTCTTTTCTTTATTTGCTTAGCCTTAGTCTTAAATAACCAAAACCCCAAAATCCTAATCGATTTAGCTCTAGAAAAATTTAGACGATAAAGCACTAAACTTGTATGTGGATTTGATCCCTAAGTACTCAGCTGACATAATTGCCCATCTTCTATCATTATCATTCTCTGCCTCTATCAACTCATTATCTGCACTTCCTTGCCCATCTTCTACGTATAGAGTTATGGCATCACATTCAATTTCATCATTATTCCCCTTCAACACTTCGTAGTTCATAACAATCGAACTTACACCCACTCTTGACAACTTCTCTAACTCATCTGGTCTACTCGTCTCCTCCACTAACAAAAGATATCTACGGTTCTCTCTATCAATGGAGATTACGTAAGCAAACAAATCCTTATCATCAGAAATAGTTAGCTCTTCCTTGCATCCAACCACCAAGGACATGTATCTCAATGACAATTTTACTTTACTTCCATCCAACACAAGCTTTTTATACAACTTTTCTTCTATAACTGTCAAACTTATATCCTCCACCGTTGTCTTAAAGGTCACTATACATGCAACCTTTGAATTTGAAATATACGCTCATGAGTTTCACCATTGTATCCTGCAAAAACAACAAAATCAAGTTCTGGTTATATCACCTAGTATAATACAACTATCAGTTATACTAGTTATACTTGGTTTTACATATACAATTGATGTTTTCTGGGTTCCGTGTACGATTGAGATATCGAGCATCATCACCTACTCACAATTCAATCCCTTACATTCAACCACATTCTTGTATTGTATAACAAGCATTAATGTGCACCAAATCAAATGAGACAAATTTATCAAATTCAATTAGAAACCCTAGATCATGTTTCTATCGATAGATAGAGAAGAATTAATCTGTATTATGACCTGCATAGAGGAAGGGGTAAAAGAACCACATCTAAAAAGTCTGGGCCCTTTTACCATTTTATCTAAGAATGCAAGGTCTTTGCCGTTAAACTAACTAAAAGTACTTCCTTCCTTTCTCAACGGAACCTAATCTCAGCCGTCCATCGTTTTCTATCTCATCGGCTGAAGTTCCTTCTCCTGAATCGCGACTTCGCCTCAAAATTCCTCCGCTCTAGTTTTTTTTTCATAAACCCTAACTTCTTCGTTCGCGCCTCGAGGCTTCGACGAAGCAGCCGTCGATTCAATTTCTCGTAGGCGACTGATACTTGTCACCCGCTACTATTTGTTACTCGTCAAAGGTTATGCAAGGAGATAATACAACGGAGCCGCCATCTAGCGGAGAGGGTGCCTTTGCCCGTCCTCCTCCAGGGGGTCCAGTTTTGGCTACTGTTTCGACTGACTCTCCGGGCAGTAAATCTCAGTCGGAGCTGAAGGAGCAACCCTCTATGTCTGTATGTTGGTTATATTCATTTCTTAGGCTTTATGTTGGTTCTAGCTCGTCTTGTGACGCGGTTCTCTGTAGAACCTAGTACAAAAATGTGTGATTATCTGAATTAGAAGGTATCTTATACTCATATGAATGCGTGTATTTAGTTAGGAGTATATTCGCAAACACCAGCTACGAAAATTTGTCTCTCTTTTTATTCAACCTGGTTTAGTATATGCCCCCAAACACATGCTGTTTTATCCGTTTTCAGGTCTTTTCTAATCTCTAATCTGGTTCCATAATGTTTCTGTTGGTGATGTGCAGATTTCTAGTACAGGCTTTGTCTTTCAGTCAGTTCCATCCTCTGTCACTGCACAATGGAATTCTAATGCTGCAGCTTCCTCAAATGTTAATCCCATACCTCAAGCCTCGCTTATGCTACCAAATCCACCTTTTGGTCGACCAGGAACACTCGCCCCTCCTGGAATAATGACATCTCCACCTGCTTTTCCTGGTTCCAATAACCCTTTCCCTGCAACTATAAGACCTGGGTTGTCTGCCGTTCCTGCTCAAATCAATCCTGGTATACGTCCGGACATGTATCCTCCATATCATCAACTGCCTACGATGCATGGAACGCCTCAAGGAATGTGGTTGCACCCTCCCCCCATGGGTGGTATTCCTAGGGGACCTTTACATTCACATCCTACTCTTTTTCCTGGTTCTTATCCATTTCCAGTTCATGGAATCACTCCTAACCTACCATATTCTGGTTCTCAACCGCTTGGGGCCATTCCTATGGGAAGTGCTGGCACTGTTCATCCATTACTAGGTCATCAGCTTCATAGTTCTCACGGGCAAAAGACAGAAGCACTCTCAGGAATCGGTATGCTCAAGGTTTCATGTAGATTACTGATCCATGTAAGAGCTGTTTGACCTTAATGGTTATTCCATTAATTTGGATTACACTTTATCGGGATCATCTTGTATTTTGCAGATGACCGAGCTGGTTCTCAACCAGTAGGAAAACGGTTAGATGCTTGGACTGCACATAATTCAGAAGCAGGAGTTGTTTACTATTACAATTCGGCGACCGGGCAATCGACCTATGACAAGCCTCCTGGTTTTGAAGGGGAGGTGGGTATACCTGATTACATGGCTTGTTTATTAGTTGAGACTGCGGCTATTGAATATGGTATCATGTCCGACCTATTTGCTTAATGTCCCGTCACTTCAGAGTTCGTGTCAAGAATAGCGTTTTTCCTTTTGTTATATTTGGGCTATCTTTTAAAAGTGTCAGATTTTAATTGCTAAAGTGTATCGAGTTACTTACTTTATTACTAAGAGTATGTGAACTTTGTAGACAAACCTTCTTGAGTTATTCAGAGGTGGTAAATGTGGGTCGCTTGCAATTTGATGCTAGTGGAAAATTATGGGGATATTTGTCTGAGTATACCTTGATCATTTATTCGTGGTTTACTAATGCTGCTCTTTTTAAAAAAATTTGTGCAATTTATAATCTATTCTCTTTTGCTTAACTTTTGCAGCCTGAAAAAGTGCAGGTTCGGCCAATTCCAGTTTCTATGTAAGTTCTGAGATTGAAATCATAACTTACCTGATAAAATTAGCTGTCATGTTTTTGATGATTCAGTTTAGGTTGGTTCTGCAAGAGACGGTATAATATTATATATCTTAGGTCGCGAACAATATCTTATCCATGTAATCTGTAAATTTACATTTTGTTGCACCACTTTCAGCCTGCGAGATACTTTGTACAGGTTATGCATGTCTTATGTAACTTGTACCATAATGTAGGGAGAATTTACCGGGGACAGATTGGGCTCTAGTGTCCACAAATGATGGCAAAAAATATTACTACAACAGTAAAACAAAGGTAAATAAGTACAAAGAAGAGGAACAATTAATGGCTTTGGAACTAGTGTTTTGTTACTCTGTATCTTTCTGCTAGACTTCTTAAATCCTCAATTGCATGGATCAGGTAAGCAGCTGGCAAATTCCGGCTGAGGTTATTGAAATGGGGAGGAAACTAGAGGAGAGGTCTACGGAGAGTTTAGCTTCTGTACCAAGTATTGACGTAACTGAAAAGAGTTCTGATCAGTTAACTCTGAGCGCACCTGCTATTAGTAATGGTGGGCGGGATGCCACATCTCTCAGAACTACAAGTTATCCTGGTTCATCAGCACTAGATTTGGTTAAAAAGAAACTACATGATTCTGGTGTCCCTGTCTCATCTCCGACAACATCTGAAACAAATGGTGGTAAAGCAATTGAGATCGCACCAAGTGGAGAAAGTGGAAATGGTACGGGTAAGATAAAAGATGCTTCCGGAGCTGGTGATCTTTCTGATTCTTCTTCAGATTCCGAAGATGAAGATAGTGGACCATCGAAGGAAGTGTGTATCAAACAGTTCAAGGTATTGTGCAGCCTGACATGTGAACAGTTCTCGTGGTCTTATTATTTCTTTGCGAGGTAGGGTTTGGTGTAGAATTCTTTCTCATGTTTTCTCTGCAAGTTTAATTTAGCCATTCAGATGCATCTGGATTAAACCAGTGCAGAGAAGGAGGAAGCTCATGCATTGGAATTTTCCTCTGTAGATGAATCTTGTTGGAATAATAGAATGGCTTAAGTACCATTGGGAATGATGCCATATTCTAGTAGAAAGTTTTAATTTTGGAGACCTTGGGACTATTCAAATTTATATTTCCATCTAGGCTATTTGGCTAGTTATCTAAGATCTTGTTTCTTATTTCTTTATTCTTGCTAATTTTCCAGGAAATGCTTAAGGACAAAGGAATAGCACCATTTTCTAAATGGGAGAAGGAACTGCCAAAAATTATATTTGACCCTCGCTTTAAGGTCTGCCAATCCTAACGATTATAACAATATTTTTGATATCATACCCTGTTCTAATATTCCATCAGTTTTTCATGTCTATTGGTTCTTTCATGCACTTGCAACGTGTAGGTTTCCAGTTAATGTTACTTGTGTCTATGCCAACATTGTTTCATTTGTTTTGTGTTTAGATAGAGCACAAATAATAGTTTGCTATGGATTTCCAAGCTCCAGATGTAGAATGAAATTATGTGCATGAAGACATAAAAATATAATATTCTACTGTTTGTTTTTCTTTTCTTTTTGCTACTCTTTTTTCCTTACATCTGTTTTGCATTGGAAAACATGGCTTTCGCGTTACTCATCTTATGTTGGTGCCCTGTATCCCTGCTAAATCATGTGTTGTAGGGAACGAACTATGTTTTTTGTTTCTTCCTCTATAAACTAAGAAAAGTTTTGACAATATAAGAGCCTTTATGCGATGTTAATTGTCTATCCCCCTTGCCATCGTATGTTCTTTTGGAACTTCTTTCTTAGTATATTGGAATGCTGAAGATTTATTGTGGGGTCAATTTTTCATTTTGCCTATTATAGTGCCACAGCTTGTATTGTGGACTTCTCGATGTTGTAAGTTTACTTAAATATTTTCTCTTGCAGGTAATACCAAGTCATTCTGTTAGAAGATCTTTATTTGAGCAGTACGTGAAAACACGCGCTGAGGAGGAACGTAGGGAAAAACGTGCTGCTCATAAGGCAGCTATTGAAGGTTTCAGGCAGTTGCTGGATGAAGCGTCTAAGGTATATCTTTTTTGTTAACTGAAATTATTTTTTCTTTGGGCTACCTTACGCCTTGCATTTTTATTATTTGTTGTTGGATGTTCTCAACTTGCATATCCTTTGTGGGAATTTATCATCATCCTAATTTTTTTCAGGATATTGATCAACACACTGATTACCGTGATTTTAAAAGGAAATGGGGGAGTGATCGGAGGTTTGAAGCACTTGAGCGCAAGGAGCAGGAGGCTTTGCTGAATGAAAGGTACCGGTATATATTTGCGGTCAGCTTTCTATGTATGTGTAAATATTTGCTTATAGTGTTGAGTTGACAATGTGTGCAACTTTCCCCTGTTGCTTTGGGATGTTATGGTATTGGGCATCCATTCTACTGATTTTTTTTTGACGATTTCTAGTCATAGCTTCTTGTGTTCTCGTCAACTAGGTGGTCAGATGTGTGACAGGTTCGTACAGATTGCTCACAGATAATCCTGGGTTTGTGTTCAAAGCAGTAGGCTTATCTAGATGTTGATTGTACTGGCAACCATGTATGTTGTTTGGTTCATTCTCTCAGACCTCAGTTAAGAGGCGACTCATAGTTTTGCTTGTGATTTTACTTTTGTATTTTATTCATCACGCCTGTTGTGTTAGTTAAAAAAGTCACTGTCGTTTTCCATTAACAGGCTGCTTTCGTCAATGTAATTGCATGTGAATATGATATTTTGTTGGTCTGTCTTAGCACATGAAGTTTTTGAATCCTTTGAATTTTTTTTTTTGGTAATGAGCTAGTTTTGGTTAGCTTTCCTACCACCTGCTGCAATGGATCTTTTCTCTAAAGTTCTTTCCCTGTACAAGATTGCCATGCCCCTTAGCATCTTTCTTTTTCAGGGTGGGTTTTTGAGTGTCTTGTATTTATTCTTTTCGTAATTCTTATATTTCCCTAAATTTGTTGCAGAGTCCTTTCTTTGAAACGGACTGCTGAACAAAAAGTGCAAGAAATCCGTGCAGCTGCTGCCTATGACTTCAAGACACTGCTATACGAAAGAGGAGTATCAATAAGTTCACGTTGGTCCAAGGTAGGTGACATATTTGTGTCTATCTTTTGCGAGAAAGGGATAATGAGTGACAAAATTCTTAGGTTTTTGGAACTTGTGCCATTGTGACAAAATTCTAAGTTGCTATTCTCATACTAGTAGCAATATTCACCAATCAGAGTTGAATAATTTTGTTTTCTGCGTCTTATCTCTTATCAAGATCTTCCCTTGATTGGGACAAGTGTAAACTGTATAGCGTGCTACAACCACCTACCTATATGATATTTTTCTCCCCTGTTATATTAGGTGAAGGATAGTCTGAGAGATGAACCCAGATATAGATCTGTTGCGCATGAGGACAGGGAGGTTTTTTTTAATGAGTACATTGCCGGGCAAAAAGCTGCACAAAGGGAAGAGGATGGTGAGATGAAAGCCACAGAGGAAGAGGTAAGCTAACTTTTTATGTATTCACAATTCATGTGAGCCGCAAGACAGTCAAAAGTTCATGCAGTCCTTATCTGTTTGCTTTTACAGTAAGAATATTCATGCATTCCATGTTTGATGGCATGGTATTATTGATTGTTTGTCCTAATTTGAGTCACATTTTGGTAAAAATAATTGTTCATCAGATTTTTGCATGCTAGTTTGGTGAAGGAAGTAACAAATTGCAACTAGCAAATGCTATACATTTGTTTGTTCGCAGATGCAAAAATTTGGACCTAATTTTTTTGTGTTTCTGGAAACCAGAATATAAAATGATGAATTTTGTGGCTGTCATAATTACAGGAAAGCCATATATATACACACGCATGTCTGTAAATCTTTTTTATTTACTTAATTTGGGTTCAGGATAAACTGAGAGAACGAGAGCGGGAATTGCGGAAACGGAAGGAAAGAGAAGTGCAAGAGGTTGAAAGAGTAAGACAAAAAATTAGAAGGAAAGAGGCAGTCGCCTCTTATCAAGCTTTGCTAGTGGAAAAAATCAGAGACCCTGAGGTATTTCTACTTGACTTTAGTTCTTCGGTGTATTGATAAAGTTTTGATTTGGGTAAAAAGAAAGTTGTAGTTTCTTTACTCTTTCTTTGTTAACTTCTGCAACATCTGAAAAGGCATCCTGGACGGAATCTAAGCCGAAACTTGAGAGGGATCCTCAAAAACGAGCCTCTAATCCAGATATAGATTCTGCTGATAAAGAGAAGCTATTTCGAGACCACATAAAGACATTATATGAGGTATCTGTACTTTTCGAATCTTTTTAACCTTACCAAATCAAACTAGCAATTTGCTGCAACAAAGATGCTTTTTATTTGCCTGTTTCGTCTATAAATATTCTTCTTTATGTGTCTTGCAGCGGTGTGCTCATGACTTCAAAGCACTTCTAGTTGAAGTCTTGTCATCAGAAGCTGCTTCTCAACAGACAGAAGAAGCAAAGACAGTGCTTAATTCATGGTCAACGGCTAAACAATTACTGAAACCCGATAACCGATACAGCAAGATGCCCAGAAAAGATAGAGAAGTCATATGGCGAAGATATGCTGAAGATATTTTGAGGAAACAGAAACAAGAAATCCATCAAAAGGAAGAGAAACAAAGAGATTACAAGACCTAAAACCCCGCAGAAACTCCATTCATCAAATACAATTGTTGAAGATTAAAAAGCTCAAATCTATGCGAAGCTCTTTTGATTTATAATTCATCAATCAGCTTAGGTAAGTCGGATCCAAGACTTGCTTTTTATCTGTCTCATTCTCTCCTTCGAGGATAATTTGCTTTTTACACTCTTGTCAACTGTTTAGTTTTCACTTTTAGAACTGTGATAAGATATCCTGTCTTGGTGCTTTCTTTCTTGTTTGATATCTTTTGTTAACTTAAAAAAAAAAACAGTACAGTTCACTTTGTTTGATGTTTCAGTAATACTGTTTTGGGATAACATAGATTTCATTAGTCAAAACATATGATTTGGTATAAGATTCTAGTTCATTAGTCTGAAATTGTTCTATTTCTAAGGTTGATAACAATCTACTGTGGAGCAAATTATTCTTGTCTGTAAATGAATTATTGTGCCATTTTTATTTCTTCTAGATAAATTATTTTGTCGGCAGAAAACTAAGATTATGTGACTTTACATTTTAGTATA
>OVAO01001048.1:675-16702 GCA_900406285.1 Biscutella auriculata
CGTCGGTCAAGATCGTCGGTCAAGCCAGACCGGTGGAACGCAACCAGAGCAATATGGAGCAAGACCGCCAGTCAGGTGCATCGGTGTGCACTGACCGGCGAGGCTCGACCAGACCCGACGTGAAGAACGCCGCCAGTTACGTGCGCCGGTCTGCACTGACTGGTGGAAGACCCCGACGAGCAGAATATTCCAAAAGATATTCCGTTTGTTTGAGTAAAAATTTGGTCCAATATAAATAGGGACCAAGAACTAAAACCCTTGTAGTCAGTTTTCTCTTTTCTAGTTTTTCCTTAAGTTCTCTATCTTAATATCTTGTAGTGGATTACTTGATTACTTCTATTGCAATTTCATTTCCGATCTTGATTTTCAATTCTCCATTCTATTTTCTATCCCTCACACCATGAACAGAAACTCCCCAAGTGTTTTGGTCATGATGTGTGAGTAGTCTCTATAGCTTATGGGTTATGGTAGATCTGGGTAGATCTTGAGCTCTTTTGATGTTTAGGACTGAATAGAATGTGTCTTCTTCAAGATTATCGCTCTTAATTCTTAGATTTGGTTGATCACCTCATCTATGAACTTAGGGAATTTCATGCCTGAAAGGTGTTCGATGAAATTCCTTAACCAAATAACGTTGATGTTTATTGATTCTTTCCAAGAGATTTTTTAAGGATTGACAGATTGTTGCATAGGATTGTATTCATTGCTTCTTAATTGTGTGATTGACCAAGAGATTGTGTGATTGCATGCTTAGGAAAGGGGTTATTATCACGAGAGTGAATTAATCTAGAACTGAGATCCTTAGACATAAGACTACCTAGAATGTGAAAGTGGACATCATTAGTAATCATTTATCTACCCATTTCAATTACATTAATCCATATGGTTGCTTTAATTATCGCATTTATACTTTCTTCGGTGTCGTTGACTTTTGGTTGACTTTTACATTCGCTTCATTTCAGTTTAATTGCTTAATTAGGATTGTTAGTGACAGACATACCCTACCAATTTTACCTAGACTTAGCAAACCCATTTTAGAGTTAGTGCGCTGTCACCACCTGAGATTGGTTCGACAACTCTACTCCCTACTACATCTACATTGATAAACCCTTAGAAAGCACCCGATGAAAAATAACATTTATCAGATATCACGTGATATGATCCTGGATCTATCTGAAAACAAAGGCTGCTCTAGAACTGGACGGTTGATGGACTAATGATGGTGGTGATGAATATTCGATGATCTGCTCAAACTATATGGCAATGGTGTGATGAATGAAGAAGAGATGGAGATGGGTTCGACTCTCAATCAAGATGAAATTGAAACATATGGGTAGAAGTTGCTCTTGTAATCAACAAGGATTGAAAGAGAAACAGATTCACGTTGGAACCAAGGTGGCGATTTCTTTCTCAAAGAAATAACTCAGGGTTGTCGAAAATACTTGGCTGCCTTTCTCACTAGGTCACGCCACATATATATAAAAGAGAGACAAGAGTTTGTTAATCCCTATGAACAACAAATCGTTCAAAATAAAAAAAAACAAGTAGTTTAATTTGAAATAAAAACAACAAGGCGTTTAAGCCCCCATTATGGCGCGCCAATATACTGAATCAAAGTGATTCAATACCTTTTCCAAGTAAGAATCCTAAGTAGCTCAACGTAGTAATGATCATGCCTCGTTAAAAACCTTATTGAAGAACCTCCTACCTTCCAAAATCTTTAATCAAAGAAAAGAGTACAAAATCATCACTTAGCTACCTAGTGATCATTACTGGGTTCTTCATGCTCGAGGGTAGAAATGTAGATTGCATAAGCTACCTTAGCCAACTTTATTTCTCTAATATCAACAACATCTTCAACTGTAAGCTCTTCAAATCCTTGATCCAAAGCTGCTTCCTCACGTTTTAGGTTGTTGCTGGTCACGATCACATTATCTACTATATATGAAACTACTATATTTACTAGTCAATGAAATTAATTATAAATATTTGATATTTAATTATATTTTATTAATTAGTTGTAAATACTCATTTATTAATAAACACCTTTGCTTATTAATGTTATTCACATGAAAAAATTAGATATTTTAATATAATTTTTAAAAATAATTAATAAACAATCAAATTTAATAATAGAGATTTGATATCTAATTGTATCAGTCAAATTAGTTTTGAATTTTTGACATGCACTCTTTATTTTTATTTGTTTATATTTTCATAAACATAAACAAAAATAATGTATTCATTTATATAAAGAGAATATATTTTTTGTATATGTTAAGTTTTATGTTTTAGAAGACAAATATATATTATTTAATCTATGAAATAAAATAATATGACGTTAATCTACTGTATAATATACAGATGAGTAATAATTTGTGTTCAATGTACACATATGCGTCGACATTGAATCAATCTTACCAGTTAGCTCGTTGTACATGTTATCAACCTTTTAGTTGATCTTCGTCTTGAAGTTGGAAAGCTCAACTGTATACTTGTTTTGACCCTCTAACAACTATCTAAGCAGCGGAATGGTCTGATCAACAGTAGTAGGTGCAACAGTTGTTGGCTAGAAACTTGGTGGGCGTGGAGCATACTATTGTTTCTGACCATAATGGTTCTGAAAATTACCTTTGTTCTGGAAGTTCTGCTGAGTCTGAAAGGTTGTTTGCTATAATCCCTTCACTCTTTTCTTAATGCTAGAATCAGAGTAGCAAACCTAAACTAGATCTTAGGAATTTCATCGCCCGAAAGGTGTTCGATGAAATTCCAGAAAATTGAATTTTTTAGTTTATAGATCTTATTCAAGTGATTGTTTTAAGACTATAGATTGTTGCATGAAATTGAATTTAATGCTTTTTGATTATGCTTTCTTTCAAGAGATTATTTAAATTGCATGATTAGGAAAGGGATTTCACCATGAGAGTGAGTTAATTTACATTAGAAATTCCTAGACATATGACAAACTTGATTATGTGAATTGAATTATCTGCTAGCATGAAAAGAACTACCCATTTCAATAGCCTTGTTCTATAAGTTATCTTATATTTTTGAATTTTTGTCTATTGCCATCGATTTTTAGGATTGTTTAGTTACAGAACGACCCTTAACCATTCAGACCTAGACTTAGCAACCTAATAGAATTAGCGTGTTTATTTTCCCCTGAGATTTGTTAGACAAAACACCCACCACCATACCAATATACTAAACTGCACACAACCACACAAAAAACCATATTTATCAATTGGCATCGTTGCCAAATCAGGGATTATAATACACAATAGATCTATTGCCAGGGACTAGGTTCTTTGTTTTTATTTTTAGTTTACATACTGTTTAATTTTTGTCTTTCTGTTTCTGGTGCATGACAACTAGATCCAAAACAACAAATAATCTCTTACAAAACCTTGAAGATATTTTACTCTATTGCGCCAGAACATAAGCCTTAGAAGAGTACAATGGTTGAATCAGCTTAATGATCACCAACGTGATTTTGTTGAGGATACCTGATCTGATCTAGAAATTGTTGGCCCCAACAGGTGGTGGTCGAATTCCATTCTTAATATCATGCACGCTTGGCTCATTTGTCTCCCCAATAGGTTGGGGATGTTGCATATTTCGTCCATGAACCGGTGCAGGTGGTGCGTTACGAACCTGAGGAATCGGATTCTCATCCTGATTCGTGTTCTGATTGTTCATATAGGGTATGTGGTACAGTTCAAATAAACGGTGTTAGTGAGGGCGCTTAGAAGCTTAGATTATTCCCTTTTTCTTTGGAAGGAGAAGCTGCAAATTGGGAGAAGAGTTTTCCACATGATTCGATTCTGATTGAATTCTACTCACCATCCCGATCAGCCAAGTTCAGAAATGTGATAGCTACATTTAGACTGAAAAACATGGAATCATTCGTTAAAGCTTGGGCAAGGTTCAAGAGGTACATACTTCAGTTTCCCATCTTGGATTAACTCCAGAGAGTCTCATGAACACCTTCTGCATAGGAATTGTGAGAGAATATCAGTCAATGATGCACACTGCTAGTTAAGGTAGCTTCTTTGACAAATGTGATGAAGAAGGTATGATTTTGATTGAGAAGCTACCTCAAAGTGATGCTCTCCACTGTAGAAATTTTGATCGAACTCTTCCTAAGAATGATGGTCCCGGCGATTCTAATTACAAGGCCGATCTCAAGGCTCTGAATGAGAAGTTAGATCGAGTTCTACAAACCCATAAGAGGTCTGTAAATTGATAACATAACCTTAGGATTGTTCTACGGATCTTTAGCTGGAAGAGGTCAACTATGTGGATAACTAGCCGGATGCCCACATCTATCTCCTTTCGTCTTCAAGAAGCTAAACCCAATAAAGAGATGGATTGGGGTACTCTTTTACCTTAGGTGGTTTTTGTCCCAATGGGTTTTCCCACCAAGGTTTTTAATGAGTCATATTGCACATGAACCAACTCTCCAAGGCGTCAAGAGGAAGCGTTTCCACACTTAGCCAATATGATCGTTGCTACCTCTTGATGCCTTCTCGTTTTATCGTTTTCTTTTGTGTTTTTCCCATCATGCATAGGGCTTCCTTTTCTCTCTTAGTATTTAAACCTTCCTTGTGAGAAACTTATCCTTTAGCTAGCATTTTGAAATCAAAAGCCGAGAAGTTTCTCTCTTGTTAGCTCATGCATGAGTGTGTCATATCTCTTGCGATCTAAGTGTGTAATATCTTAGATCTCTCAGATGTATCCAAGGATCTTCGCCCCCTTGGTGGTCCTTTTGTTCTTCCCTTTATTTCACATCTTTTCCATTCTCCATCAACCGCCGGTTCTATCTCGATCATTCCTCTCCTTTGACCCTAAGATCCACCCCCACGAAGTTTCAGTTCCATCGGAGTTCATTTGTGCCAAGAAATCTTCAAGATACTCCTTGTACGACACGACGAGGTCGTACCGTACGTACCCGGCGACCTCCTTCGTCAACCACCGAACAAATCTCGCGTTTTCATCAGTGTCTCACGCTCGATCCTCATCATTTATCATCAAAGATAACCTCAACAAAAAGCGTCAACTTTGGAGCTGATTCGGTCGAAGGAAAACTCTCCACTTCTTTTCGTACGCCCGGCGCATAGGTACCCGGCGACCCCATCCCAAAACCATCGACTGACGCTTGCCTTTTACCCATTCTCTCTCGACTGTTTTTATTCTTATAAGGGTTTGGTCGACGAATAACAAAGTTCTCATCTTTTGAACGCAGGGTTTAAGAGACGTGAACTCAATGTCGCCTCCTCCGTAGCCGGCCGCCGACGAGTCTGTCTCCAAGGGCATTCTCGCGCGAGTAAGCGTGTATCAAACACCAACCCCAATATGTCCTAAAAAAGCACAAACATAGCAAACCCCCAAGATCAGGTATATCCAACACAAAAAACCTTTCAGACTCAACATAACTTCCAGAACAAAGGTAATTTTGAGAACCAGTATGGTCAGAAACCACAGTATGCTCCACGCCCACCAAGTTTCTAGCCAACAACTGTTGCACCTACTACTGATGATCAGACCATTCTACTGCTTAGATAGTTGCTAGAGGGTCAAAACAAGTATACAGTTGAGCTTTCCAACTTCAAGACGGAGATCAACTTAAAGGTTGATAACATGTACAGCGAGCTGACTGGTAAGATTGATTCAATGTCAACACATATGTATACAGTCTCTGAAGGTAAAGCAGGTCGGGATCCTGATGGAGCAGCAGAAGGAGCAATGGCTTCACGCCTATTGGGCACAAAATAGTCCGCTGGAGAGATGAGAAAAACTATGTTATCTATCGTCTCACTCATGTCCGTGAGTTGGCGTTGAGGCAGCAAAGTGTGGTGAGCGGAACCATCCTCGGCCATGGAAGAATAGATATAGCGGCCCTAAGATTCCTCATATAGAAAGTGTGACTTTGTTTGGAAAGTCAAATCAAAAATCTCGGTCCCAAACTTACATCCTCCAGAGGTGCTCCCACATATCTAAGGAACGAAGTGATATATCCTCCTATACTGATATGAGGTTGAGTGTCTGACATGTTCCACAACCTCTCTTGTATCTCTAACAGCTCGAAGCAAAATATCTTGACTATGCTCGTTCTATACCGCTCATGGCCCTCAAACATATCGTGCACGCCCAAGTGCTCTCGAAGAAGAGGGCCAATTGCTAGCTGATATATGTGATTTTTATCGCCTTTTAAGCCTTATTTCCATTCGGTTTTAAGTAGTTTAGGATGCATTTAGGTCCAATTAGACTTGCATTTGTATATATTTTGCAACTTAGGTGTTTAAGAAGGACTTGTGCATCACTCGGGAGTTAAAACGGATCAAATAGCCGAGAATCAACGTTTTCAACAGCTAGGATCGGTCAGGCTTCATCCAGGATCGGTCAGGGAGTGCTCCAGCCTTCAGGATCGGTCAGTAGAGGAGTCAGGATTGGTCAGGAGTGCTCCAGGCAGTTGGATCGGTCAAAGACCAAGCTAGGATCGGTCACCCCTTGACCGATCCANCATTTGCTTCTAAAAGCCTAAAGAGAGCCACTTTTAGTTCATTTGTGTGCCTTTGTTTTGTTTCTCTCACTTGTTTTTACCATTTTGATACTTTGTAATGCATTTTCCTTTGAGATCTTAAGTTTAATCTTGTTTCTAAGTTTAGTTCTCTTCTTGTTTTTGTTAGATCTTCTTGTTTCTTGATAGTTTTTGTTAGATCTTGTTGATTTGTGTTAGATCTGGTTAATTCGTATTGATTTTGGGTTAGTTGTTATTTCAATCTTCTTTTACCTTTTCTTGTTCATCTCAACTATGGAAACACACACAATTTCATCATAGATCTTTGCGTTTCTTCTATGGATTGTGAGTAGTCACCTCCTAAGTGGTTGATTGGGAAAGATTGTGGTGTTTAGGTTCTAGATCTATGTGTTTAGGGCTTGGAATCACAAGTATCTTCATGCAATAAGATGCTCTTAAGGCTTGGTTGGATTTGGCCAATCCAATCATTAATCTAAAGAAGACTTCTAAGCCCGAGAGGTTAGATAGGATTTAGTTCATGTCTTCTGCAGTCTTGAAATACCAATCTGAATTGATAGTTGTTTTAGGGTGATTGAACTAGGGATCGTAATGCATATAGATTATGTTTTAGCATGCGGACACGAGAGCACGGTGTTAGCATCATCTCGATAGGTGTTAATTACGCGAGAGCGGTTTAAATCAATTTAGAATACTATAGATCTGAAATAGCTGTATTGGATGAAATTAAGCTCATAGAATTTGGACTTAACACCTGAAATCAATTGCCTGGTTGACTGCCTAGCATTTATCTTTTAATTGTTTATCGTTAATTATCTGCTTTTTTAGTATTTACCCTTTCTACAATTGACCCCCTTTTACCATGTTTAAAATAGGATCGTCAGTGACAGTGTTCGCTCCTCTTAGACTTAGAATAAACATTATAGAGTATTACTGTCGCTAACATCATCCTGATTTGGTTCGACATTATACCTGTATCCCCATCATCTCAATCCCACCAATTCTTTACCTCATTCTCCTTAGACAATAAGGGTGTGTGGGGTAAAGAAAACCCACTTATCACTAGCCTCATGAAGCGTATCTTGTCATACCTAATCTCCCCGATCTCATGCCTGACAAAGAATGAGTGAGCTAGGATCTTCTTAAGATACCGAATAGCGGGGTGACAGATAGTGGCGGCCTTGGTTCTTCCTGCATTGAACTCGCTTCTCCCAATCCTTGATAGCCTAGTTGTCCTCTGGTTCATTTTCAAAATCAGGTCGTCCCTTAAAAGAGAACCCATAAATCTCGGCAATAGTAGCATGAGAGACCATGGAGACCTTCCCGTTCATATAGAAGAACCTGATGAAATCACCTCCCGTATATCTGATATACGACCGGGAGTACATAAACTTCCAAACTCAAAAGAAACCAGCACATCATCTCTCTATAAGCCTTGTGCCTCCATCCCATAACGTTCCTAATAACGATATCATCCATAAGCATCTGAACGTCTTCGAAAATTCCGAGGGATTCCAAAGTGGGAGGATGTGGAAAGATTGTTCCCACGAAACCGAACCCCATGAAGGTCTCAAGCAGTTAAGAGGGGGTGGTTTCGCTGCCGAAGCCTTTGCCTTTTGAACTCGCTTCTTACGGGCTTCCTTAAGTCGAGCGTTAGTGGAAGGTACTGAGTTTTCCACTATGATCTCACAGTGGTTTTTCCTCTGCTCCACAGCCTTGTTGCCCCTTCAACATCTAATCCGGAAATGCATAATCAGAGAGGGTAGATCGACACCCCTTTTTCTTTTTCGGTGCAGCACTCGGAAAAGCTACCCGTTTCCCCTTGTCTTGTTGAGAATCCCCTCTTGTTCGACCCATAGTGATCCTACAATAAAACAATTTCACAAGGTAAGCTCTGAGATCAAGTAGAGAAACGACGATTAAACTCACATATGATCTACCAAGAATTTGAATAGACAAACCTAGATTGAGTTGAGAATATGGCAAAAAAACCAACTCTCATGGGGAGGACTTCTATAGGGCCAACCGAGAAAGCGTTGACATTATGGAAGAGGGCAATAAGAAGGAGATCAAGTCGCTCAATGACAAGATCCATCATTAATCAATGCTCAACAAGCAACAAATCATTTTGTTGGAAATGAGGAAGACGGTAATTAAGAGGATTTTTAGACTAAGGAAGTCCAATATATGGGGAACCAAGGGTATAGGCCACCATTCAACAACTACCAAGCTAACCCCAATCTCTCATCGAAGCACTAATGTCACTAACCCACAAGACCAAATGTATCCGAGTCTGAAACCCTTGTAATCAAGGAGGATTTCAGCCCCGTCCCCAATACATACCTCAAGATGGCTACCAACCAAAGCCAAACTTCCCTTACAACAAGCCATCAGGTTTCCAAAGTGCTCCAACAAACCCAAACCACAACATTCAAGCAATGTAGTGATATGTTGTGTTTTTGGTCGTTTTTAGAATTCATTTTCATTAGTTTTTCATTCATTTTAAGTTGCAATTATAGTCTTTTGTGTCCATTTGCATTGCATTTGCATATTTCAGATGGAGAACAAAATTAAACGAAATTCTTCTGTTAAAAGGTGCATGGATTAAAGACTTAGGCAAATTCTCTATGAAGAGCAGATTCATGTACATGACCCCGATCATCTACCCCGGTCTGAGACCGGGAACATCCTTTAAATCCAAACAGACCGAAGCATCCCGGTGTGGATCCTGGTCAGGTGCAACCCGGGACATATCCTACGATGAAACCAGTGAAGTCATCCCGGCGAAGCCATCCCGGTCACACAGACCGATATTCCCCCTCAAGTCAAAATAGGCAACATCATCCCGGTGTATGTCCGGGTCGTTCTAGACCGGGATGGATCATGTTGTCCAACGTCCAAGACGCATCCCGGTCTATCATACCGGGATCACTCTCTCTCTCTCTCTCTCGATTGGCAGAACATTTTATCCAGTCTATTTTGTAATAAATCCCTGTCAATCTGACCGAGATTATCTCTCGAGAAGGGTCCTTCTATACATTGAAAGGAACCATAAAATAGAAACTATCTTTAACTTAGTTTTAGTTTTCCTACTCTCTCTCTAATCTCTTTTGTGTTTTGTAAGATTCTAGTTTTTAATATCATTTTCATCTTCCTTTCTTTATTTACTATGGTTTATGCTTTGGTAATTAGTGTTGAAATGGTGATTAGTGAGTAGTTTATTTGCTAAGTGAACGGATTAGGTAGATTAGGGTGATTTAGTGCTTATTCATACTATTTAGGGCTTAGAATCCATTTATCTTCACTTTGTGGTTGTATTTAATGCTAGATTTGAAGTAATTAATCAATTCTAGAAGTTAGGCATTTCTCGCCCGGAAGGTGTTCGATGAAATGCATGAATGAACCAACTTAGTGATATTTGAATCCTAACCAAGGGATTTTGCTAGGATCATTTGGTAATTGCAAGGACTAGAGTTTATTGCTTGTTGATTCATGAATCTTGAGCGTATACAATGGATGGAAATGGTGAAATGAATAAAAATGTTCAAAGTAGTGGCTCTGGAGTAGCTGTTTTTGCAACTCCAAACCACGGTTGAAGGTTAAGGGAATCATATCATATTATGTAGTGGCTCTAGAGTAGCTCGTTTGCAACTCCAAAGCCATTAGTAAAAGGTTTTGGTTCGTTTTTAATAGGGAGTGGTTGTGGAGTTTCTTATTTGCAACCAAAAAACCACTCGGAAAAAAAAGAAAAAAAAAAAAAGAACTCGCCGCGGATCTAACCACGGCTAAAGGGGAAGGAGTAAGTATAGACATGCGAACCATTGAGCCATATTAAATCATTCATTAATTGGTTACAACGAAAAATATATAAGGGTATTCAAATCTTTTAATAATTTGATCGTTATTGTAAAAATATATAAACTCGTTCTTCAACGTCAAATAACCATATATAAGTGTATATAGTTTGCTAATTTATAAAGTCTTACAACAAAGAAATTTGAAAAAAAAATTAATAATTGTAAAATTATGAATTCCTACAAGGTGAATAAATACGGTTTCTTGTTAAGTCTTGCTTATATTATACTAATGTAGTAGTTTTGGTAGTTTTAAATTTTTTTTCTAATTTTTAAAATTTTATATTTAGTTAAAGATTTGATGATTACAATATAATCATATACTATCTTGAGCGTATACAATGGACGGAAATGGTGAAACAAATAAAGTTGTTCATAGTAGTGGCTCAAGAGTAGCTGTTTTTGCAACTCCAGAGCCACGGTTGATGGTTAAAGGAATCATATCATACTACTTAATGGCTCTAGAGTACGTTTTCAACTCCAGAGCCACTAGTAAAGGGTTTTTGTTTGTTTTTAATAGGGAGTGGTTGTGGAGTTGCTCATTTGCAACCAAAGAGCCACACAAAAAGAAACAAAAAAAAAAAGAACTCGCCGCCGATCGAAACGTGGCTTAGAGTTAAGGAAATGTGTAAGTATAGACATGCGAACCGTTGGGCCATATTGAATCATTCCTTAATTGGTTGCAACAAAAAAATATATATAAGGGTATTCAAATCTTTTAATAACTTGATCGTTATTTTAAAAATATATAAACCCGTTCTTCAACGTCAAATAACCATATATAAGTGTATATAGTTTGCAAATGTATAAAGTCTTATAACCAAGAAATTTGAAAAAAAAAATTATAATTGTAAAATTACGAATTTCTACACCGTGAATAAATACGGTTTCTTGTTAAGTCTTGCTTATGTTATACTAATGTAGAAGCTTTGGTAGTTTTAAAATTTTTTTCTAATGTTTAAATTTTAATTTTAAGTTAAAGATTTGATGAGTACAATATAATCATATACTATCTTGAGCGTATACAATGGACGTAAATAGTGAAACAAATAAAAATGTTTAAAGTAGTGGCTCTAGAGTAGTTGTTTTTGCAACTCCAGAGCCACGGTTGATGATTAAGAGAATCATATCATACTGTGTAGTGGCTCTATAGTAGCTCGTTTGCAACTCCAAAACCACTAGTAAAGGGTTTTGGTTCGTTTTTAATAGGGAGTGGTTGTGGAGTTCCTCATTTGCAACCAAAGAACCACTCGGAAAAAAAAAAAAAAAAAAAAAAAACCTGCCGGGGACNGCGGCTTAGAGTGAAGGAGTAAGTATAGACATGCGAACCATTGAGACATATTGAATCATTCCTTAATTGGTTACAACGAAAAATATATAAGGGTATTCAAATCTTTCAATAACTTGATCGTTATTTTAAAAATATATAAACCCGTTGTTCAACGTCAAATAACCATATATAAGTGTATATAGTTTGCAAATGTATAAAGTCTTATAACAAAGCAATTCAAAAAAACAATTAATAATTGTAAAATTACGAATTTCTACAACGTGAATAAATATGGTTTCTTGTTAAGTTTTTCTTATGTTATACTAATGTAGTAGTTTTGGTAGTTTTAAATTTTGTTTTTTCGAATGTTTAAAATTTTATATTTAGTTAAAGATTTGATTAGTACAATATAATCATATACTGTATTGAGCGTATACAATGTACGGAAATGGTGAAACGAATAAAAATGGTAGTCGCTCAAGAGTAGTTGTTTTGGCAACTCCAGAGCCACAGTTGATGGTTAAGGGAATCATATAATATTGCGTAGTTCTCTAGAGTAGCTCATTTGCAACTCCAGAGCCACTAATAAAAGGTTTTGGTTCGTTTTTAATAGAGAGTTTTTGTGGAGTTGCTCATTTACAACAAAAGAGCCACTCGGAAAATAATAAAAAAGAGAACTCATCGCGGATCGAACAGTGGCTTAGAGTGAAGGAAGTGTGTAAGTATAGACATGCGAACCATTGAGCTATATTGAATCATTCATTAATTCGTTACAACGAAAAATATATAAGGGTATTCAAAATCTTTAAATAACTTGATCGTTATTTTAAAAATATATAAACCCGTTGTTCAACGTCAAATAACCATATATAAGTGTATATAGTTTGCAAATTTATAAAGTCTTATAACCAAGCAATTTGAAAAAAAAAAAATTGTAAAATTACGAATTCCTACAATGTGAGTAAATACGGTTTCTTGTTAAGTCTTGCTTACGTTATACTAATGTAGTAGTTTTGGTAGTTTTAAATTTTTTTTCTAATGTTTAAAATTTTATATTAAGTTACATATTTGATGAGTACAATATAATCCGATACTATCTTGAGCGTATACAATGGACGCAAATGGTGAAACGAATAAAAATGTTCAAAGTAGTGGCTCTAGAGTAGCTGTTTTTGCAACTCCAGAGCCACGGTTGATGGTTAAGTAATCATATCATACTGTGTAGTGGCTCTAGAGTAGCTCGTTTGAACTCCAAAGCCACTAGTAAAGGGTTTTGGTTCGTTTTTAATAGGGAGTGGTTTTGGAGGAGCTCATTTGCAACCAAAGAACCACTTGGGAAAAAAAAAAAAGAACTCGCCGCGGATCAAACCGCGGTTTAGAGTGAAGGAGTAAGTATAGACATACGAAACATTGAGCATATTGAATCATTCGTTAATTGGTTACAACGAAAAATATATAAGGGTATTCAAATTTTTCAATAACTTGATCGTTATTTTAAAAATATATAAACTCGTTGTTCAATTTCAAATAACCATAGATAAGTGTATATAGTTTGAAAATGTATGAAGTCTTATAACCAAGAAATTTGAAAAAAAAAAATTAATAATTGTAAAATTATGAATTCCTACAATGTGAATAAATACGGTTTCTTGTTAAGTCTTGCTTATGTTATACTAATGCAGTAGTTTTGGTAGTTTAAAATTTTTTTCTATTGTTTAAAATTTTATATTTAGTTAAAGATATGATGAGTACAATATAATCATATACTATCTTAAGCGTATACAATGGATGGAAATGGTGAAACGAATAAAAATGTTCAAAGTAGTGGTTCTAGAGTAGTTTTTTTTTGCAACTCCAGAGCCATTAGCTTGTTTGCAACTCCAGAGCCACTAATAAAGGGTTTGGGTTCGTTTTTAAAAGGGAGTGGTTGCGGAGTTGCTCTTTTGCAACCAAAGAGCGACTCAGAAAATAATGAAAAAAAAAGAACTCGCCGCGGATCGATTTGTGGCTTAGAGGGAAGGAAGTGTGTAAGTATAGACATGTGAACCATTGAGCCATATTAAATCATTCGTTAATTGGTTACAACGAAAATTATATAAGGGTATTCAAATCTTTGAATAACTTATTGTTTCTAAAAAAGTTATGATTTCCTACAGCGTGAATAAATGATGAATTGATGGAATTTTTACAACATAATTTCATTGAGCGGATACAATTGATGGAAGTTTTACAACATAATTTCATTGTTCTTCATCTTCCTCTTCATCATCATCAGAACTCCTACAATTACGAATTGATGGAAGTTTTACAACATAATTTCATTGAGCGGATACAATTGATGGAAGTTTTACAACATAATTTCATTGAGCGGATACAATGGATGGAAGTTTTACAAAATAATTTCATTAGTCTTCATGTTCCTCTTCATCATCATTAGGACTCGAAAGATTGCAAAGAAATTCATCATCAGGTTCTTGATCTTGAAGTGTGAAGATGATATCTTCTTTTGCTCTTGAAATATCTACTAAATTATCAACGTCCACCTCGTCAATCGTATTTATTTCAATATCAACATCAGTTTCTTGTTGCAGAAGCGGAGGTAGTACGTCTTTATATACTCCAGAAATATTGTCACTCGAAATGATTTTCATAACATTGAGCCACGATTGCTTTAGTTTTTTCGTGCACGGGTATGGTACATAGCAAACTTGATCGCCCTGAGAAGCTGTTTTATACATCACTTTAATTAGTAAAAATAAATTATATGTCAAAAATAAACAATTAGTAAAAACTAATAATTAGTGATTACCGAATATAAAAGGCTCATATTTGTTATATTTTTCGGATGCAGATACGTCAATAAGACCCTCTTTGCTCTTTCACATTCCTTTACCGAGTGTTGGGTCATACCACTCACATTTAAAAAGTGTGATCTTCAAGTTCACAAATCATGCGTACTGTAACAGCATGATATATTTTATGTTTCCATAAAAATTTGCCTCATCAGATTCATCGACATAACTTTCTCATTTCACACATATTCCATAGTTATATGTTTTCTTCTAAAATATGTGGTCTTGGGTATGAAACAGATATCCTCTCGTATAGTATATGGGCCAAGTAATTGCTTTATTAATGGGACCTTGAACTAACTCTTGAACCCATATTGGAAACTCCTCGTTCATCCCATTTCTAGTAAGAACCTGTTAAATTGTCGGCATATTCAATTAGAACCACTATGTATATCATATTATGTTTCATGTAATCACCGTATACTTACGTATTGTTTAACCCAGAAAGGGAACTTTGTGTCTCTTTTCGTAGATACTCAATCTTCAGTTAATGTGGGAAACATGAAACGGATCTGAGCTTCAAACATGCTATATATAGTCCATAAAAGACCAGAACATGAGAAATTTTATAATATTATTTCGAATATATATTACTGAGTAAATCGCAAAATACCTCTCCATTGGCCGAACGTAATCACAATTACGCAAGACAAATGCATGTGCACAATAGTAATCTCTATCAGAGAGCCATATCTCCTTACATCTTCCACTCACACGTCCTACGTGTCTGAATATATTTGGTATATTGGCAATAGGATAAACAGGGGTTTCACCTTCATCAAATCTTGTTAACCTTTTATACATAAAGATGAATTCATCACATTATTAAATATAAGATTTACCTATGTTTTACAACATATTTTATAAATAGCTCATCAAATTTAATTACCTTGATTTTGTTTGTATATTTGAGGCAAGGTAGTGCTCAGATAAATAAGAAATTTTTTCATTCACATAGGATTCCACGATTGATCTACCTACATATCTTTTGTTTTTCGCCTTGCTTTTCAATTTTTTGAAAAACCTCTCGAATGGATACATCCACATGTATTGTACAGGCCCACCGAGTCCAGCTTCGTATGGAAGATGTACGGGGGAGACACTCCATTACATCAAAAAACCTGGTGGTAAGATCTTCTCTAGATTGCATAAAATGATGACTATGTTCTCCTTCATAATTTGAACGCGATTTTGTTGCAGAGATCTTGAACACAAGTCCCGGAAAAAGCTTTCAACTCCTACACATAAATTATATATATATATATATATATATATATAGATAGGTTCGGTAAGAAAAAATATATGTCTTCACAGATATAGTATAATTNTATAGTGCAAGATGTATGTTTCGAGGTAAGAGTTCTGCAAAAAGTGAACGGAAGCAACTACTCCATGAATACATGACAATCATGACTCTTCATGCCTGAAAAGTTCCCTCCGTCAATATCTACATATTTAGCTAGGTCTGACGCATATCCATCTGGGAATTTAACTTTATTTTTGACACATTCCA
>OVAO01001049.1:0-16701 GCA_900406285.1 Biscutella auriculata
CGATCACCAAAAGTGCAAAAACACAAAACAGCCTGCTGCTGATGATTCACCTCCCGCAAACGGTTCCCATTTCCATCCCAATGAGCAATTACGCCATTAGTGCTTCCAGTCCAAATCGATCCATCTGCTGCTATCACAATAGCTTCTATTTTCCTAGGATCTTCTACAACAAAAGCTCCTGTACTTCTAGTGGCAGCTCGACGAACAGCTCCTGCAGCTCCCATTATGGCATGACGTGATCTTTGTAAAAAACCATGTTGTTTGTCCTTTTTTGATGTGGAGAAGAACTTCACTTTCGTTTCTTCAACTTGTTGACCTTGTGTAGTTGACTGCATGTCTACACGATTTTCAACTTGCCCATCAATATTGAAAACTTTCACCAACTCTTTAGTCTGAGCATCCCTGCACGGGTAGATCTTTCTTGAATGATCAAAATAGAACCACAACAGAAAAAGTTTCATTCCACACAACTAGGCCTGGCCATAAAACCCGAACCCGAAAGGTAATCCGATAACCGACCCGAAAAAATCGGGTTTGGGTAAAAAAANTCAAAATAGAACCACAACAGAAAAAGTTTCATTCCACACAACTAGGTCTGGCCATAAAACCCGAACACGAAAGGTAATCCGATAACCGACCCGAAAAAATCAGGTTTGGGTAAAAAAATAAATTGGCTTAAACTCGATCGGGTTCAATTCGGATGACAATTTTGATTTCGGTCCGGTCCGGGTAAAACCCGATACCCGAATTACAACCCGATTACCTGAAATATTCAACATCCGACAGCGCAATTATTCGGGTTATTGAGGTTTTCAAGTTAAAAAACCGTAATTATTCGGGTAAAAAACCGAACCCGAAATGGCAAAACCGAACTCGACCCGAAATTTGTATCGATTCGAGTTTATTTATACATGTTTAATACAAGTTTTCGGGTTTTATTCAAGTTTTATTCAGTTTTTCGGGTAAGAAAACCCGAAATTTTCGGGTCCCGGTTAAACCCGCCACTTTTTCGGGTCAAGTTCAGCAGGCAAAAACCCACCCGAACCCGGAAAGGTAAAACCGAACCCAACCCAAAGTTTATAGAAAACCCGAATGGGTCAATATATCTTGGCAAAAAAATCGTAAACCCGATCGGTTTAACCCGAACCTGATTCGGGTACCCGAATGTCCAGACCTACACACAACATAAGAGGTACAAAGATCAAAAAGTTTCATTCCAAGAGAAAAAAACACTACCAAATTGAGAATAAGAGGTACTGCACAGCCCACACTTTTGCTCTCACAGTATCAGCTAACAAAAACTTGACATCTGAAGAAGATATACTGCATGTACCATTGACAGTAACTTGGCTCCTCAGGTCAATGCCAGACCTTTCCACTAACAATGCAGCCATATGCTTCTCCTCTGGTTTAAGCATAATAGACTTTTCTAAAGAATCCAAAGTCCATATTTTAATCACACCTCCTTCAGAACATGACCACATATCACCTGCATCATATTCAAGACAAAACACACAAAAAGATTTGATAATCCAAATATAGTATCTCTATGTTATAACACACCATCAAAAACTTGATTAACTCTCAGAATCAAAGAAAACTAACCGTATGAGCTCAGGACAATATGATTCACNCGGTTTAAGCATAATAGACTTTTCTAAAGAATCCAAAGTCCATATTTTTATCACACCTCCTTCAGAACATGACCACATATCACCTGCATCATATTCAAGACAAAACACACAAAAAGATTTGAATTCACTGCCGGCCCTTCTATAAGGCACCTAAAGCTGCTGTTTTAGGCCTCCAATGAGAAGAAATTTAGTTCAATGAAATATATTATCTGAGGCCACATTTTACTAAAATAATTAGGCCTGTGATTTTAGTTGTTTTGGTTAAATTGGGTCGATTAATTCGGATTTTCGGTTAATTCAATTTACAAAATTTTATTGAAATTAACAGAAGTTGAAATCGGTTTGGTTCTCGGTTATTTTGGGTAATTAGAATTCTATCACAATTAACTAAACATATGGTTTAATAGGATAATTTTGGATTGGTTCGGCTAAGTTGGATAATTTCGGGTATGTTCGGCTAATTTAGATAATTTCAAATCGGTTACTAATTTGGATAAATTCGGATCGGTTCAGCTAATTTGGATAATTTGAGATTATTTGGTTCGGGTATTTTTAGTTAAATCGGGTAATTTTGTTTAATTTCAAAAAAAAAATCGATTGACCAACCGGTTCCGCGAACCGAATCGACCCAAACCGATAACCGAATCAAACTGAAAATTTCTTTCGATCAGTTATTTTTTACTAACCGAAAAAACTGATTCGATTCAGATCGGAAATTTTGATTCGGTTTTTAAAAATACTAAAGTCATATTTCATAAATATTGCTTTAGGCCACTAATTTAATAGGACCGGCCCTGGATTTGATAATCCAAATATAGTATCTCTATGTTATAACACACCATCAAAAACTAGATTAACTCTCAGAATCAAAGAAAACTAACCGTATGAGCTCAGGACAATATGATTCACGGGACCACGATGAGCTTGCCACGAGAGTCGTTCTTTGATAGGCTTAGTATAATCCGCCGTAGGAGTAATCGGCTGATCTGCTTTCCAAGCTCTAATTTTGCCATCTTTGTGGCCGCTCCACACAAGCTTATTGCCATTGTCAATCATCAAACACAATGTAGGTGAGATGGTTACAGATTCATGAAACGGCGCTGAATCTTCATCCCCTCTTCGTGCCTGTCCGCATGAGCCACAACCAACNCTCATCACCTCTTCGTGCCTGTCCACAGGAGCCACAACCAACGTCGTATGCTTCCTCCAAGTTCCAATACCTCACGCCATTCTCTTGTCCTGCCCATAACTGACTTTCTGTACAAGCAATGTTTCTCAGAAACTTTCCCGTTTGGGTCTCTCTCAACGGATGTGGCCGAAGCTCAAGACATGGTGGCCTTCCAGGGTGCACCGCCGCGCGAATCGGCACCTTGAAAACATCGGCGCCTCCTCCTGCACCGACGAATTCTGGAAGGGACTCGAAATCATCCTCTCGAACGCCATCATTCTCCCATCGCTGCGATGCTGGTGGTTTGACATAACCGTGATCCTTATCGCCACTGTCTCTACCATCAACGATGACTGCTCCTTCAGAGGAGAAATCTCCGTCGGAGGAAGCGAAACAATTGAATTCAGAATCCAATCTAGAGCCCTCGTCAAGGCTATATTTGCGGATCGGATGGTGAGGCTTCAGGTCGTATTGCTCAACGTAGGAATGTGTTTTACGCGGCGGTGGGTGAGGAGGGTCAAGTGACGCTAACGCCTCTCGCTCATCTGCTTCGATAACAACTGAATCCATGGAAGAAGATCAAAAGAACTCAACAAATGAAGAACTAATCCAAACCATGAAGAGGAAATGAGAATAAGCAAATTGGTGAGAGATTGAGAGAGAAATGGAGAAGAGAACACGTCGAAAGAGAGAGAGATAAACATGGCGGGATTAAATGTTTCGAAGACTCTGTAATTCATCCATCTTCTTAAAATAGAACTTTGAGAAAAGTAAAAATACATTTTCTTCAAGACTTGGACAAGAAGCTACTTTACATAAACATGACAAAAGCCTTATGCTTGATTGAAAGCTCGACCATGATGTTTTGAAAGCTCATCGGCTGTTCTAATGTCTGAAAATATGTTGAAACTGTTCAAAGTACAACAAAAAAAGGTTAAGAGATTCTAGAACTGAATGGTTTCAGGTTAAGAGATTCTAGAACTGAAAGGTGAAGGAAGTCCACAGCTCTATTGGAAATATTCCTAGATACGATAAATTATTTGCTATACAATCATGAGTTAGGCTTGGCTATGAAACAAATATCATGAAAATTTATAATATTTGTAATTCATTTGATTTTTAACAAATATTTGATTTATTTCACATTGAAAATTTACGGATATCCTAATATATGAATTTTCTACTTCGTTTCATTCATTTAATATTAAAAACATAATTTATAAAAAAACAGAATATTATATATTTTATCATGCAAAAAAACTAAAAACTAGTATAGTCTAATGATTTCCTAAGAGAATTCACTAAAATCTAAATTTTTCTTTTTCTTTTTCAATTCTTATTTTTGTATTTATTATTTATTTAACACATGTTTTGTATTTAAATTATTTTATCATAAAATCAAATCCTATAGATTATAATTATATTTTCAGAGTATTATACTCATGTAATAGATAAAAATAATTTATATTAATATATCTACATGATTACATATGTTATAATATATATATCTTCGAATCGAAGCGAATATCTGATTTTTTTTAAAATAATATATGTATTTGCTTTGTTTTTTTACGAATGTTATAATTTTACTATTTGATTTGATTCGGATATTTCTTTCGAATACTATAATTATAATAATATTTTATAGAGTAGTATACTCATGAAATAGATAATATATATACATGATTACATATGTTATAATATATATATATTTGGATCGAAGCAAATATTCGGGTTTTTTAAAAGGAATATTTATATTTGCCTCAACCTTTGCTTCAAATGTTATAAATTATAATAATATTTATCGAGTAGTATACTCATGAAATAGTTGACAAAAAAAACTTATGAAATAAATAATAAATAAGGTATATTACTATATATACATGATTATAGAAGTTATAGTATATATATATATATATATATTTTGGATTGAAGTAAATATTCGATTTTTTTCAAAATCAATAGAAGTATTTGTTTTGCTTTTATGAATACTATAATTTTATTATTTGACTTGATTCGAAATTTTGTTACCATCTTGATTTTCGAGTAGAAATAAAAACAAATAATAAATGGAAAGAGATCTAAGAGCATGTACATTAGAGATTGTAATGGGGTTCTTAAAATTATTTAAAGGAAAAAAATAAATAAAAAAGAAATGATTACACAGAATCGGTTATTCAGTTACATCTTTTAGAAATTCTATAGAACCTTTGTATGTCAAATTCTGATTGGTGGAGAAAAAAGAGAAAGTAAATTGGTCAATCAAAGAAAAATTTCTCTTTTTTTTTTTTTTTCCGCCGGCAACTATAAAAAAATTACATCAAAAGAAATCATGAACCCATCTAGGAGGGATGGGGCCTACAAAGACATTCGATGGCGGACTCCGTCTTGCGTGCTTCGCCAAACAATCCGCCTTGAAATTTAGTCTTCGTGGGATGTGAGCGAAGGATATCCTATCAAATTCTTCCCTCAACTGGTGGAATTCCTCCATCGACATCTCGAAATTCGGCCACTCCTGAGGTTTCGAATAATGTCTAAAAGGTTCATGGGGGTTTCTCTTTCTCACGCGCTTTTTTTTCTCTCTTCTGCTAATAAATAAAAAAATTCTCTCTCTTCCTAATAAATTATTATTAAAATATTATAATATCTTATTTAGGATCTAACTATGGACATGGTCTAATGACTAATGGGAAATGCCAAAATGGGACATGATCAATGCAATAATAATTGAGTGGATCTATAATAGAACCCAAATTAAGACATCAAATGGAACTGACTCAGTGCAAACCAATACCACATTTGAACTTTTAGACTAAAAAAGTCTTTGACAAAACTACTAGCCAATTAATCATAGAAAGATATGTTTATTTTTTTCTCACAACTTGTCTCAAGACTAACACGTTAAGTCCCAAATAATAATCGAGTGGAATTCATATATCCACTTATTTCTTACGTATACAAAACGTTGCCTCACGGTGGGAACCCATAGAGGAAGACTTTGACTTATCTACGTTTACGGAGTCAAGTCAATAACAGACTCAACACATATATTTTGAACAATTTACGACCACCTAAATCCACATTTTCTATATTATTAGATCGGTATTAAAATAGATATTCTAATATAATATAAAATCGTTATACACAAAAAGAAATGATACTGAATTATTTCCTCCCCCGAAACAGTTGATAAGTAAGAGAAGATATGAACCTTTTTTTTTTATCTTTTTAATTCAAGAACATATTTTTATGATTTAATTAAGTTTCTTATGTGTAATAAAGAGCTAATTGTAATAACTATATAATTTATCATTGCGTTCAATACTCATATATTTTTCAAAAAACCTGGATATTCTTAATATTTGAAAAATGTTAATTTAAATTCAAAATCATAATAATATTAAGTATATTATCTTGTATATTAATTGAGAACTCATTTAGCCTATGTGTAGTAAATTTAGGAAATATTATATTTAATTTTTTAGAATTTAAAATGTTCAAAATAGATTCCTATCAAATCTAAACTATCATAGTAAATTTAAGAAATATAATACTAAATTTTCGGAATAACTAACCTACACAATTTTTTCTGGTTTTAAAATATTCAAATTTTTATCCAAATTCAAAAATATTTTATTCAATTCTCGGATTTTAAAATATTCAAATAAATTTATATTGAGCCTAAAATATTAGGAAAATATATTACTAAATTTTTGGAATAACTATTTGTATTAAAGTTATTATAAATAAAATAATATTATAATATAATATATATAAATAAATAATTTATATTGTTATTTGTTATCTCATATTTGGTTTTCGTGAAAAAATACTAATTGAAATAGAAGGTTTCATATAATATTTAATCCCGAGTATAGTTCGGATCAAAATCTAGTATAACGTTAATTTAAAGTTATAGAGAAAACAAAAAAATCCGTAGAACACGTTAAGATTTGTTCTGTAGATTAGTCACACTTGCTGACCATAAATAAGCAGAGTAGAGTCCAACATCATATTCACAAGTAGAAACTTTCTTTTTGAGAAAAATAATTAAACAAAAAATGGTGACCAATCTCTTTCTCCGATATCTCATCTTCTCTAATCTTCTTCTCTTTTCATTTGTCTCTTCCATTGAGTTGCTAGATATCGATACTTCAGATCTCAAAGCTCTTCAACTCATCGAGAAACAGCTTGGAGTCAACGGTCAACCTTCTTCGACTAGTGATGTCAATCCTTGTGGTCGCCGAGGAGTTTTCTGTGAGAGAAGGCTCTCTGCTTCCACCAGAGAATACGTCCTCCGTGTCACCAGGCTTGTCTACAGATCCATGAGCTTGACGGGGTCCATCTCGCCGGTGATTGGGATGTTGTCGGAGCTTAAGGAGCTTACTTTGTCGAATAACAAATTGGTTAACGGTGTTCCAGTGGAAGTCTTAAGCTGCAAGCAACTTGAAGTACTTGATGTTCGAAACAACAGATTTTCCGGTCAAATTCCGGGGAACTTTTCTCGGTTGATCAATCTTCGAATCCTTGATCTTTCTTCAAACAAATTCTCTGGGAACTTGAATTTCTTGAAGAATCTACGTAATCTGGAGAATCTCTCCGTTGCAAACAATCTCTTCTCAGGCAAGATCCCGGAACCAATTGCATCTTTCCACAATCTCCGGTTCTTTGATTTCTCTGGAAACCGGTTTTTGGAAGGTTCAAATTCTCCGAAGAAACCAAACAACAACACTATATCAAAAGCTCCAGAGGAAGCTCCAGAGGAAGCTCCAAAACATAAGGAGAAGAAAAAGAAGAACAAGAAAAAGAAAGTAGTGGCATGGATCTTAGGATTCTCCGTTGGAGCCATAGGAGGAACAATCTCTGGCTTTGTCTTCTCGGTGATGTTTAGATTGATTCTTTCAGCTTTAAGAAGCTCAGGAAAATCATCAGGTCCATCTATATTCAGTCCATTGATCAAGAGAGCTGAAGATTTAGCTTTCTTGGAGAACGAAGAAGCTATAGCGTCTCTAGAGATCATTGGAAAAGGAGGTTGTGGAGAAGTTTTCAAAGCGGAACTACCCGGAAGCAATGGGAAGATCATCGCAGTGAAGAAAGTTATCCAACCGCCTAAAGACGCCTCTGAACTCACAGACGAAGATTCAAAGTTTATGAACAAGAAAATGCGGCAAATCAGATCAGAGATCAACACAGTCGGCCAAATCCGCCACCGGAATCTTCTCCCTTTGTTAGCACATGTGCCGAGACCCGAGTGCCACTACCTCGTTTACGAGTTCATGAAGAATGGAAGTTTGCAAGATATACTGAGCGACGTTACAGCTGGAAACAAAGAGCTAATGTGGCCAGCAAGACACAAGATTGCTTTAGGTATAGCTGCAGGGCTTGAGTACCTTCACATGGATCATAGCCCAAGGATCATTCACAGAGACTTAAAGCCTGCAAATGTTCTTCTTGATGATGACATGGAGGCCAGAATTGCAGATTTCGGACTGGCTAAGGCAATGCCCGATGCAGTCACACATATCACAACCTCTAATCTTGCAGGTACTGTGGGATACATAGCACCAGAGTATCATCAAACTCTCAAGTTTACAGATAAATGTGATATCTATAGTTTTGGAGTGATTCTTGGGGTTCTGGTGATTGGTAAGCTTCCTTCAGATGAGTTTTTCCAACATACCGATGAGATGAGTCTGATAAAGTGGATGAGGAACATAGTCACATCGGAAAATCCAACCGTTGCGATTGACCCCAAGTTGATAGAACAAGGATTTGATGAACAGATGCTTCTGGTTCTGAAAATCGCTTGTTACTGTACTTTGGATGATCCAAAACAAAGGCCAAACAGCAAAGATGTGAGGACTATGTTGTCCCAGATCAAGCACTAGTGTCTCTATATGTATTGCTTATATATATGTTCTCTAGATTTCCAGTTGCATCTCTAATAAACTGTAAACAATATCGTGTTCTCTTGTCAAAAGCTTGTAATGAAACTGTGTAATTCAAATGGATATGTTTTATTGCTCTAAGGACAACTCATCAGTCTAATATATATACAAGAGAAAATAGCACTTTAATCAACAACCTTAAAATGACACGTAAGTGTTTCATGACTCTCTTTTCTATAAGCATTCCTTTAGAATTTCCCTCAGATAGTCTAGCTGTTCATGGCTGCCTTCATGTTCTTCCCACTAAAAACAATACATAAAAAGTCAACACAAGGTGAGATTTGTATACTCGTGATTGAGATGGGCATACATTATCAATTAAGAAAGAGCATGTGAAGTTATGAATCCTGAACAAAATATGCATTCCAATTATGAAAAACAATGTCTACTTGATTCCATAGCATCATCCTAGTAACAAAATTTTAAATATGAAGTTTTAAACGTTCTAAACCCACCTCTTGAAGAGACAAAGATACCACCTTCCATCCAGCAGCAGCAACATATCGTCGTTTAAGCATTGTATGTCCTAATGGTAGTCCTGCAAAAACACAACAGTTGAAATGGTTATTGAATTTGAGTTGGCTCCACGAGATATCAACACAGATTAAGATGAGGTGTGATGGCACTTGCCGGAGTTTCTTGAGAAATGAGTTGGTCCATCGATTTCTAAAGCAACTTTCTTCTCGACCAGAGCAACATCTACGGTGTAACCATCCACATCATGTTCTTTAACCCAATCAAGCCCTGTACTTATTAGAAGGCGTCCAACTTCTTTCTGAAAAGATGAGGTTATTTTCTGATTGAACCTTTTGGTTTTTCCTGCACGGGTTATTTTTTCTTCGAGTCCATGACAAAGTGACAACTGAAGGTGTGGGCACTCAAGCTTCAAGCACTGATTCACAAAATACACCTGAGAAGCGAACATGACATCTTCCCTATACTGTTCTGAAAGCCTTTGCTCCTCCAAAGTGATTAAGAGATTCCATATATTTGCAAAGAAAGGTCGCTCTACTTGCCCAAGGACAGCATAAGACCATGCAATGTTTCCAAGCTGGTCTCTGTTAAACCAAAGTGCAGAATTTCCTGAAGCACCATCGCTTACTTCGTCATCTACTACTTCATCATGGTTTGATATTTCATTTGTCAAGGAGCACTTGAATTGATCACTGCCTTTGAAAGCACTATCCAATGAATCAAGCAAAGGATCAGATGGCTCATAAAGCGAGGAAAATGACCATAATAGTTGAGCAATTTCTTGGCCTTTAAAGGTGATGACAATATTAGATGCCCTCTTTGACAGCTCAGCAAAGAGTTCCGGGGCAGAATGCCGCATGGAAGCAAAAGCCCCTGCAATATTAGCAACATTCTGAGAATTGAACTCCCCCACCTTTGATGTGGCAACTTCTGCAACTCTATCCATCTCTGTCAGATAAAGCAATTCACCCCCGATTTTGGACAACGCCCAAGAAATATTTGAGATGCCTTGGGCTGAACATTCTGGTAGGCATGTCATTGCAAGAGAAACAAGCATTGACATCTCTCTTTGCCGAGCAAATGCAAGCCTACGAGTTCTCATCATCGAAACTTTCTCCATGTTCTTGGCAATTCGGTGGAGTGCGGTAGCAATGTTTAGGGGAGACAGTGGCGATGGACTTAAACCTTTGGCCACAGCCATGATTGTCTCAGCTGTTACTTCCAGTACCTCTTCAGCAGTCTGTGCTTCTATAATAGACTTGTTCAAGTTGATTTCCTTCATACGATCAGAAGGTCCTGAAAATTGGGATAGCCTCTGAACTAATTGCTCCCTCATTTTCTCTTTCTTCTCCTCAAACATTCCACCAGCTAATGAGCTAACTCTCTTCTGCAGTTCACCCATCTTATCCTCCACGGATGGATCTTGAAAGTCCAAATCCTCTTCATCTGTGTTAAAATCCCCTCTGGGAATACTATTAAGTTTAACCTTGTCTCTATTTCCAAATATTTTCTTGCTCTTTTTCTTTTTCTTCTTCTTAAGGGACATCCCCTCCGCCATTCGAGTAGCCAACCCCCTGGCCTCAATGGATTTAAGAGCAATTTTCCTTGCCCTTACACACCAATCCATCCCTTCAGTGTCCTCAAGCACTATCGACTTTTTCTGCTTTTTCCTCTTCTTTGGAGGTTGAACATCCAACGGATCAATCTCTCCAAGAAATTCTGACTCCCAGTCCGCATCATCTTCTTCTTCTAGTTCTTCCTCCGAGTTACCAATCACAGACGAGCTCTGAAACAACACCGAAACATATAAGCTTATAAACCACTGACTAAATTGTTTGTGAATCCTTATCCAAAACCTTCCACACCATAAGAGCATCAATTAAAAATAAAGACTAAAAACACTTAGTGACTGGAACAACCACAAGAACTCTTACTGATTTACATGAAAAATTTCAGATTTCTACGAAAAGAACATACCCAAATTTGAGAGAACTAACCACGGAAAGAGTAAGTTGCTCGATGGAGCCCGTACGCGAATGCAAGAAACTCCTCTGCTGGACTGGAGCTATAAAACGCCTCTTATCAGCAAGAGACCAAATCTCTATAGTGGACCAAGGAGCGTGTAAGGCTATAAAGCTAGGCTGATTTAGAAACGAAGTAAGAGAAGAGGGATTGAAATGGCGACCTGATGCGAAAGAGGAGGAGGAGGAGGAGGATGAGAGAGAAATATGGAGATGACGGCGACTGTGGTTAACGATGTGGTGGCGTGACTCCGGCGGACTGAGACAGAAGCACCGCCATAACGGAACTACACATTCCATCTTTTATCGGATAAATTTTGGGATTGCTCTGTGCTGTGATTTAGAGAGGGGGTTTTAATTGGAACCCTCTCATTCTCTTAGTGGGTCACTTGCAAACCGAAGTTACTGTATTCGGCAACCAAATATGCCAAATTATCATAATGATCCCTCGAATTCAGTTTCTTGTTTAAAAAAGTTATAACTATTTTTCTATATGTATATATGATCCCTCGAATTTAGAATTTTAATAAATTAAAATTTTTAGTTATTCAAACATGTAATTCAGATACTCTTTTTTTTTTTTTTTCACTGGAATTATATATTAATATAATTACAAAAGCTTTAGATGATTACAACATATAACAAACGAACAAGGATGCCTAATACTGAAAATTAGAAATTCAGCATTGCTAACGGAACTTCAACTAGTGCCACTCAATCTCCTCGAATGTCTTGCAAACAGATGCTAAACACAACATCAGAAACCTCCCATAGCGGATTAGAAGTACCTCTCTACATAATGCTCCTTAATAACCATTCCGGCAAGATACGAACTAGACCCAATAGACTAGAACACCACTGAAACTCCCGGAAAGGGCGAGGTTGGACAAACCATACCTTGAAACGCCTAGTTGGAAATCATCGAGCTGACCAGATCTCGACCAATCTGAATGTACTAACAAGGAGCGAACCACCCGCCTAAGGACTCACCGAACTAGAAGAGTCAAGCAAGAAGCCGAAACCAAAGACGAGGCAAGACCGAGACTAAAGGAAACCGAGCATACACCAGACAATGAACCAAAACCAGCAAAGCTCGATCTACAACTTCAACATACAAGCAACAAAATAATCATAACCGATAACACAAGAGGCCGAGCGAAAACCTTAACAGGAGCCAACTGGGGAACATATGCCGCTACCCACCCGTGACCGATGACAGAACCCATGAAACCTCGCCGGAAATACGCACCCCCACGCCAAGGCCAACCACCCAAGGAGCCCCGTGTAAGCCAGCTCCGACACTAAACAGGTCCAAGGCGCAGAGAGACAGAGCAACCTTCGAGAACCCACCCAGACGGACGCTTAAACGAAGCCCTCCTCGGAGAGCCACTGAGCATCGAAGAAATCGCTTTCCCAGCCAAAGAGAACCGGCTGTCACGACAAACGCCGGCGGTAACGAGCACCAAACCAGACCAGAGGAAGCTGACGGAGATTCCAAAATCTCGGAGCCCGCTACGAATCTAAGAACTAACGCCGAAATAAAAGAAAAAGAACAAAGATAAGAGACGAGAGAGGGAGGAGACCGGCGGTGGTGCTCTCTAAGCCACCGACCGCCGGTCAAAAGAAACTACGATTAAGAGAGGCGGCTACTGAGCTAGAAGAGGAGAGAGCCTTTTAGGGTTTTTGTTATCTAATGACCAATCTTTTATAAATAGGTCTGATGTAATTCAGATACTCTATAGTTGTTTATTCAAATAAGTTATCTTCATTCGAACTGATAATTTAAATCTTACAAAAACAAAATATGGATTACTCATATTAAATGAAAAGTTAGATGAAGTAATAAAATCTATAGTGTTCTTTCTGTGAAAGATCTCATATATTATGCATTTCGTTTTTGCCTACGGCATCAAGATTATTGATTTGAGTTGCATACTTGCATAGTTTATCTAAGACATCGTGGTTAATCAACGTAGCTCTAGTCTGTTTCTTCCCTCGTGTGTTCCTCTTGCTCCATCTTGAAGACATGCTGTATAGAAAAACTATTCCATGTAAGAAGTTGCTTGCAGTATGAGTTAGTTACAGTGACTTGGCAAACACGAGACCGATCGAAAAGATAAGTGCGGATTGAGCTCGAGCTTCTCCGAGCTGTTATGTTGAGAATCTGTAGCAGTTGATGAACAGAGAGAGAGATCAAAAGATAATGTAATTCAGAAAGATAAGAAAAGAAAAAGGCTAGTCTCTTAGCTGAAGAAATGACCTTTCCCTCACCTTCTCGGCTACACCAAGTCTCTGAACTGTTTTTTGCAGGTTGTAGAAGCTTAAGCTGCAGAAATGGCGTTAAACCAACTTCTTTCAGATACTCTCTCGGCTTCTTTGCTTAAACCATGCTTGTAGCTCTGAGCATTCGATATTATGCTGTGATTACTTTTTGAGCATGGATGGGATTTACGAGTCTAATTTCCCCTAATTTCTCAATCCAATAACATGATGATTACNTAATGATCCCTCGAATTCAGATACTCTCTCGGCTTCTTTGCTTAAACCATGCTTGTAGCTCTGAGCATTCGATCTTATGCTGTGATTACTTTTTGAGCATTGATGGGATTTACGAGTCTAATTTCCCCTAATTTCTCAATCCAATAACATGATGATTACATGTGCAACCTTGGGTTTTACCCTTTTTTCATAACAAAAGAAGTCTCCCAAAATATCTTATATTATTCACTAATACCATATAAACTCAATCTTTAAATGAAATTAAACCTTAACAACCCCCCGTTACGAACAAGAACTAAACTAATTTCGTCTTGAGAGAAAACAGCTAAAATGATTAGTGGAGTCCTGTTTTACATCCAAACATAGGAATCTATAATTAACTACAAAAACAAAGGTTTCGTATAGCTCTCACCTATTAATGCAAGAAAACCAAACACAAAACACATTTTGTTAGAGGAAGNCTGTTTTACATCCAAACATAGGAATCTATAATTAACTACAACAAGAAACGAAGAAAGGTTTCGTAGCTCTCACCTATTAATGCAAGAAAACCAAACACAAAACACATTTTGTTAGAGGAAGGAAGGAAGAAGGGAACGGCCAAAAACCTTGGGGAGGGTTAGAGAATCCCCTTGAACTCTGAACCCAAACATGGCCATTCCCGGAGAACATCTTGGTCCACCTGAAGATCTTGGTCCGCCAGAAGATCTCAGTTATCTCGGTCTACCACAAAACCTCGGTCCACCAGAAGATCTTGGTCCACCTGAAGATCTCAGTTATCTCGGTCCACCAGAAGACCTCGGTCCACCAGAAGATCTCAGTTATCTCGGTCCAACAGAAGACCTTGGTTCTGGAGAAGACCTCGGTCTCGGTGTTCCAGTCGTACCAGGTGGTAGTGGACAAGATCCTGTATACATCCACGTGAGTTCGTCTCGGTACGGGAGCGTCATATGTTATAACCAATCGAATCTGGTCACAATGGGAGACCACAACGGCTGGGAAAGTGGAGCCACACTTGCAGCTGCTCTTCCTGTCTTTGTAACACAACTCTTTGTTGCTAATCTTTGTTACCGTGTTATCTACCATTTGATTCGTCCTCTTCGTATTCCTCCTTTCGCTGCTCAAATCCTTGTGAGTCTCTGAAACTAGTTTCACAAGATTCTAACCCATGGAAGTGTTTAGACTCATACATGTTTGTTTACGTGCAGTGCGGATTATTGTTTAGCCCTACCATGCTCGGAAGAAACGCTTTCGTTCTTGAAAATGTGTTCCCTTATAGATTCACAATGGTTCTTGAAACATTCGCAAACTTAGCTTTGGTTTACAATATCTTCCTCCTTGGTCTTGGTATGGACTTGAGGATGATAAAAATCAAAGATATCAAACCAGTGATTATAGCCATTGTTGGTCTCCTTGTGGCTTTACCGGCTGGTGCTATCTTTTATTACCTTCCCGGTAACGGAGACCCCGACAAGATTCTCGCAGGTTGTCTCTTCTGGTCGGTCGCCTTTGGCTGTACAAATTTCCCTGATCTTGCTAGGATTCTTGCGGATATGAAACTCTTGCGTACGGACATGGGACGAACAGCGATGTCTGCAGCTATTATTTCTGATTTATGCACTTGGGTTCTCCTAGTTTTGGGATTCGCATGTTTTGGCAAAGGAGGTATGGTGAACAGAATGATGCCATACGCAATAGGATCAATCGTAGCTTTTGTGGTTCTATGCATCTTCGTGATCCGTCCTGGAATAGCTTGGGCCTTTGCACACACTGTCAAAGGAGGTCACGTGGGAGAAACTCACGTGTGGTTCACTCTTGCCGGAGTCGTTATGTGTGGTTTAATAACCGACGCATGTGGTGTCCACTCAATCACAGGAGCTTTCTTGTTTGGTCTCTCGATCCCTCACGACCATATGATCAGAACCATGATCGAAGAGAAGCTCCATGATTTCCTCTCAGGAATATTAATGCCTCTTTTCTACATCATTTGCGGTTTTAGAGCTGATTTTGCTTACATGGCGAAGTTCACGAGCGTTGGAATGTTGGTGTTAGTGATTTCTTCGTCGTTTATGATTAAGATCATTTCCACTGTTGTTTGTTCCCTCTTTTTACGAATGCCTTTACGTGATGGTTTCGCTATTGGTGCGCTTATGAACACCAAAGGAACTATGGCTTTAGTCATACTCAACGCAGGACGAGACACCAAGGTACTTTTACTAATCCCTTACAAAACTAGAATTAGGGGTTGTACAAAATTAAGGATTTTATGGATTAAAATAATAATTAAACAATTTTTTATTATGTTTTTTTGTCTTAAGACTCGGCTTCAAGAGAGTTAGATCAAGATACGGATCTTCAATACAGTTAATTTTTTATTTTTTCCCGCGTTAGACATGGTTTTAACTTCAGTTTATTCAGGTTTTGGAAGTTTTGGTTTTCAAAAATTGAGTCTATTCGGTACAAACTCTACATTGGTTTGGTTTATGTTATTATGGTCTCGGTTTTTATTTTTTTTAAAACATATTCATTCGGAGATTTTTTTATATTGATTCGATTTTATATTTGGTCAAATTGATTCTACATAAAATAGTAATGTAAATATAAATATGATTAATTAACTTTATATTTAAAATACATTTAAACATATTTAACAACATATCTCATTAAAATATAAAAAATTTAATCAATTTTGATAAAACATTCAACTTAATTATATTTAATTTCGGTTTGGTTCAGGAAATTTGGTATAAAATTTTTTGTATCCATTCGAGTTTTTACAAAATTCAGTTTGGGTTTGATTTGATGAATTCAATTCAGTGAATTACAATTCGGTTAGTAATTTTGGCCAAGCCCTAACTAGAAATGTGAATGTGAATTCATTACATGATGGTGAAACTAATTTTTGCAGGCATTGGACGTAATAATGTATACTCATATGACGTTGGCGTTTCTAGTGA
>OVAO01001050.1:0-16700 GCA_900406285.1 Biscutella auriculata
CCACCTCAAAATGATCGTGACCGGTATGGTGCTTCGGAGGCGCGGACCGGTGAGAGGTTGACCGGTCCATTCCCTGGTATGAGCCTCGGGGAAATGGGAACGGTCCAGGCTGATCGATCCAGAGAATGCGGACNATGCGGACGTAGGACCGGTGACCGTATCGGTGAAGATAGACCGATCTTGGTTATGCGGATGCTGGATCGGTCAGGACACCGGTCAGGCAGACCGGTATGACTCTAGGAGAACTTGGGCAGGACAGGAGAGGAGAGCGGACCGGTCAAGGCTGACCGGTCTAAGATAAGCGAAGCGCGGACCGGTGACCGGTACACCCCTCTGAAAACAGAGCATAAGCTCCAAAATGCTCCAAAGTCCTCCAAATACGCTGAGATAGGTTTCCACACCTGAAATGAGAGAAAGAGATGCAATGCAACCTAAAAGACTCTATATGCAATCCTAAGCTATCAATAAACGAATGAAAACCGATCTAGAAACCGACTAAAAATGAGGTATATCAATACCTCGGACACTACATGGAGAATGGGAACTTATCAACCGATCCGGCTAAGATAAGAGCAGTTAAGGAGTGGGTGGAACCTACTACTCTCAAGCAATTAAGAGGGTTTTTGGTATTAGTTAATTACTATCGAAGGTTTGTTCGAAACTTTGGTACAATATCTAATCCGTTGACAAGGTTAACGGAGAAAGACGCATTTAAATGGTCGAACGAAGCCCAAGAATCTTTTGACAAACTCAAGGAAGCATTGTGTGCTGCCCCAATGTTAGCCCTCCCTATATTTGACAAACCATTTATAGTGGAAACCGATGCATGTTCGTAGGGGATTGGCGTTGTTCTTATGGAAGAAGGTCATCCAGTTGCATATATTAGCAAACATCTCACGGGAAAGCAGCTGTACTTATCAATATACGAGAAGGAGCTCTTGGCAGTGGTGTTTGCCGTTCAGAACTGGCGCCACTATCTCCTTTCTCGACACTTCATTATAAGAACGAATCAGAGAAGCTTAAAGTATTTGTTAGATCAAAGGCTCAACACACCAGTTCAACAACAATGGCTTCCGAAACTGTTAGAATTCGATTACGAGATTCAATACAGAAAAGGCAAGGAAAACGTAGCAGATGATGCCTTTTCTCGTCTTGAAGGATTTGAGGTATTGCATATGTCTCTAACAGTGCTAGAGTGTGACTTAATGAAAGAGATCCAAGACGCATATGCCGAAGATGCAGAGGTACACGGGATAATTGGGGAGCTAAAAATAAAAAAAAGATGCAAGAAATTATTATGCTTGGTCGCAAGAAGTGTTACGAAGGAAGAGTAGGATCGTGGTACCACACAATATTGAGCTACGTAACAAGATACTCGAATGGTTACATGGTTCGAGCACATGTGGACACTCTGGAAGAGATGCAACATTACAAAGGGTCAAATGATTATTCTATTGGAAGGGGTTATCAAAGGATGTTAACACGTATATCATGAGCTGTGAGGTTTGCCAAAGAAGTAAATATGAGACAGTGGCTTCTCCAGGCTTGTTACAACCTTTACCAATTCCATAAACTATTTGGACGGATAACCCAATGGATTTCACTACTGGTCTACCCATATCTTTCGGTAAATCAGATATCTTTGTAGTGGTTGATCGGTTGACTAAAGCCGCACACTTCATGGCTTTGAGCCATCCCTATACAGTAATTATAATCGCTTAAGCCTTCTTGGATACAGTCTTTAAACTCCACGGGTTGCCAAGATCGATAGTAAGTGATCGAGGCGCTATATTCTTGAGTGATTTTTGGAGGGAGTTGTTCTCATTACAAGGAGTTTCTCTGCAACCATCAAGTGCATATCACCCACAAAGTGATAGACAATCAAAAGTTCTAAATTGATGCCTCGAAACATATCTCAGGTGCATGTGTAGTGATCATCCGCATCTGTGGACTAAATGGTTGTTAATGGCTGAGTTTTGGTATAATACCAATTACCATTCAGCCACAAGGATCACTACTTTCGAAGTAGTGTATGGACAACCACCTCCATTACACTTACCATACCTTCCTAGAGAAACAAAGATCGATGTGGTGGCAAATAATCTACAAGAGCGAGAAGATATGATCTTACTTCTCAAGTTTCATTTGATGAAGGCACAACACAGAATGCAGCAAAATGCTGATTTACACAGGACCGAGAGGCACTTCGACATTGGAGATTATGTGTACGTGAAACTGCAGCCTTATCGTCAACAATATGTAGTGGTTCGAACAACACATAAGTTGGCTCCAAAGTTTTATGGTCCTTATAAGATAATCGATAAATGTGGAGAAGTGGCTTACAAGTTACCGCTGCCAACAACATCTTCCGTGCACCCCATTTTTCATGTGTCCCAGTTAAAGATTCTGGTGGGGAATGTTCAAACATCTACGCAGTTCAAACTTTGGCAAGAAAAATGGTTTAGAGGCAAAACAAAGCTGCTACAATGGTGTTGGTTCGTTGGTCGAATGAGTCTGAAGTTGAGGCAACTTGGGAGTTCTTATTTGAGCTACAAAGGAAGTTTCTGACCTTCGAACCTTGCGGTTAAGGTTCTCTGGGCAGGGGAGATTTATTGTAGGAAGCAGAGCTTAATGAAGATTAAGAGATATGCTGAGCTGGAATAATTGGTTGACGTGGCAGGCGTTGGGGAAAAAATTTGTTATGCCGTTATATTTGTTATTCTATTTCGCTTCTATAAGAATAATAAACAATTATGTAAAGTCATTCATGAAAAGAATTGTGATTCAGTCTCTCTCTAGTCGTAGTAGTTCTATGATTCCTTCTTTAGAGAAGTTTGTTTGAGTTTGGCTAATAGAAGAGGTGCGTTGGTGTTTTCTTGAACACAAATGTACTATTGGTTCGTTGATTGCAAATTGACCGAGTGTTTTTCCTTATCACTCACCGCCAGACGCCAAGCTACACAAATGCAGACCCACAGACACCCATTCGACCCAACCAAGGCTAGCCTCGACGGAGCGGCCACACCACGACAACTAGATGCCACATTGTTATTCGCTACAATCATGTAGACAGTTTCACTTAAAATTTTCATTTCGTTGATTAGAATATGTTTAAGTGCTCAGAATGTTTTTTGTCATATGGTGTTTTATTTAATTGAACAAACATACAAAGTAAAAAAACACAAACAAAGCATTGAGCTAAGCCGATGGAATACATAAATATTTCCGGAAGCAAAGAAAACATAACCAACAAAGGACAAAACCGTAATCAGAATCACACAGCTAAAACGAAGAAAGAGGGTTAGACTCGTTGGAACAAAAGGTTTTGAACAAATAACCACGTGTGCCGCTTATTGAAGAACCACGAACACCTAAGGATTATAGAAATTCTTCAACTCGAACTACACAATGAAAAGTTCCACAAGTAGCAATAGACCAAACGTTGGTTCGAAAAACACTCGGATAACGACCACGTTTTGGATCTGACTTTCCCTGGCACGAAAAAGAACTCCGCAAATACACTTATCCAGCAAGACCACAGAGACGAGTCTTTGACCTCCTCTAAAAACCCCCTGAACCCCGAACGCCAAAGTCGATTCCAATAACAGGCTTTTACACACACAAACTAACCCTAAAAGTCAACATGCAACCGCGTCCACTAGCAAACCAAAAGATGACCGTCGAAAACCCGTTAAAGCGAAACTGCACCCAAGGAAACTTGAGAGAGGTCAAACCGACACCAACCTAGCCCAATGCTCTGAAAGGACTAGCAACCTTCAAAGACCCTTCAAACGGATCACCTAAATACCGATAATCCCGAGGAATAGATCATTAATATTAAATTCAAAAACCCTAACATAAAAAAGCAGCATCATACTGCAGAATGTTGCTGTTTAGACGAAAAAGCAGCATCATATCTAAACCAAACCAAAAAAAAAAAAAATCGAATAGATCATTTAATCCTTAACCCAAAAAAATGAAACCCGAATAGATACTACTCGAATCCGAACTAATACTCAAATGCACGTTCAGTCTATGTAGCCATATGGTAAAATAACTAAGAAATCAAGAAAAATAATCGTAATAATAATTTAAGGGATTATTGTGAAATGAGATACTTTTTTAAACCAAAGTCACACTCTAAGGTAGATTTTGGTTTGTCTTTCATCCTAAAACATTTCCTTCTGGATATTACTAATTAGTCCTCAATCTTAACCAAACTGCACAATCTAACTTAGTTAATTATACATTCATCTAGTTATCAGTTGATTTGATTGATCTGGTTAAATATTTCAATATTTTTAAGAGGCAAATATTACTCTTAGAATTTCAAATTTTTTTAAAACCCCCAAATCTCTCTTTTAAAGGTTTTCACAAGTTATTGATTCTATTTTTAAGAACCCCAAATCTCGACAAGTTTTTGATTATCTTTTTTCATCTATCTAAATCTGGATCATATAAATCACACTTCACCGGCAACAACATGAATGAAACCTCCAAGACCCACTCGAAGCTCCGAACCCAAGTCAACCACCGGAGACTAGTCACCACCGAATTTTCGAGGCTCTAAGACGGACAGCTCCTTCAAGGGTTTTAGATTTGGATACAGCAAAGGTAAAGCCTTTTGCTCTCCTTCTCGTTTGCCTAATATAACTTTACATGTTAGAGCAAGTATCTTAGCAAAGAGAGAACTCTCTTTTTTTTTCTCAGGGAATTCTCAAAGATTTTGATCAGGCTACAAATATAATTATTGATGAATCTCATGAACATGTCTTTTCCACAAAGGTAAGCTTAAAATGTGAACGTTGCGATACTATCAAACTGGTTTGGTACATGTACTTTTCTACGAATGTTGGTCACATTGTGACCTCGCCCCAATGTTTAAGGGCTTTTATCTTTGAGTGGCCACAGTTAACTTTGGTGTACTTTCATTAGGTTACTATGATGCTGCAGAGCTCTTGTTTTCTCCATATTTTGTTGGTTGTGAGTGCATAAAACTAGAAAATAGAGGTACACGCTCAGTTTAGTGCTAGTTATACATGACCATCTCCTATTGTTTTTATAAAGATGTTTATAGGTCAGATTCATGTTTGTTTTCTTGATTGTTCTAAGACTCTGTCAAGTCATGCGATTCTGCACAAGACCAATGTCTTAGGATGGATTAGTGTTCATATTAGCTTCGCCATGGAGCTTTTTGGCTTAGAAATATAGATTCTTGCTTCTGTAAAATGATGGATACTTGGAGATGCATCTTTTGATTTCCATGTTATTTGTGTCTAAAAACATGTTGGGAAACGTGAAGGGCATGTGATCTCAGATGAGTTCCGTCTTTAGTTCTTTTTGCTTAGAAATAGAGATTCTTGCTTCTTGTTTTAGGATTGATCACAAATTGTGATGTTGTTTTGTGTTCTTGTTAGTTCTGTAGACAATTTAGGATTTTGTTTCTTCCAATTTTCAGGTGTTTAGGACCTTAGAGCTAGATGCTAGCACCCATCGACATATCTTTGCTTCTAAGAACAAATTCAAACGCAAGTTTAATGGCATTAGTGGTTCCTTTTAGTGCAATTTGTGGTGTCACTTGTGGTTGATAAGGTCTTGAGTCAGCCAAGCTTTGCATTTACACCTATGAAAAGAAGCAAAAGATGAACATTTTCAAGACCAAGGAAAGTTAGACAAATTTATTTATCTTTCTCTTAAAAGGTGAAATGTGCTATTCTTGAATTTGGTTTGTCATCTGAGCTAGCTTGATTCTTTAATTTATCTATGTTTTCTCCAATGTTGCTTTCTTACAGGTCCAAATAGGAGTAGACAGAGCATATACCTATAGCATTTTCTTTTCACCAAACGTCCAGTGGCTTGTAGTATCAAGCGACAATGGAATCGTCCACATTTTCTCTCTCAGAGTGAGGGCCATAACACTAACCATGATGTAGCTTCTATGATATTGACCATGATGCAGTTTCTACGATATTGAGCTTCTACAACACTGACCATGATGCAGTTTGGAGAAACGGTATTCAAAACTGAACCAAATGGTACATTAGTTGACATTTCTGCAAAATCATTAGCTTACTTGTCAGTAGAACATTCATAGAATAAAACATGTGGACTTATTATATTAAAATTTTAAAGTAAATTTTTTATTATTAAATTTACTAACAAGCAAAACAATATTCAATGTATGTTTGGTGAATTATGGTTATTATGATTCACCATATTATTATTAAATTGCAATTATCATAAAGTTATTGAGTTGTGGGTAAAATGTATAAAAAAGTTCATAGTTAACCACCAAAAAACAAAAGCAAATTTAGGAGAAAGTAAATTAAGTTAAAATTCAGTTCACCTAAAGTAGTAACTGACCACGAGTTAGGTCTCTGACCATGTAACCGATTGACCACGATTTCACGTAACCGACTAACCACCTGGTAAACATGAAAACACAATAAGATATCACTAACCACCATTCATGTATTCGAAAACTAACCAAAATTAATTGAATTTTTTGTTAACCAGAAATTTCGATTTTTTTTTCTTAAACATAAAAACTTACCACAATAAGATATCACTAACCACCAGTTCGTTAATTAGTTNAAATTTTTTGTTAACCAGAAATTTCGATTTTTTTTTTGTTAAACATAAAAACTTACCACAATAAGATATCACTAACCACCAGTTCGTTAATTAGTTCGGGTAATTTGAATCTAGTAATTCGAAATTTTTTATTCATATCATGCCTGACCACACGTCAATGCTTGATTTAACTTCAAAACTTTATGCTTATAGCTACAGAATATGATCCAATATTTGTTTGAATTATTTCTTGAAATTATGATTAACCACAAGTCAGATCGTTTGAATTATATTTTGTGCTTCTTATGTCTTATGTATTTGGTTTTTCTTATGTTTTTGTGGTTATCATTTCAGTAATAATGGTTAGTGGGAGCAAGATACATTTTCAAACATTTTTGTTCACATCATACGTAACCACAAGTTAGTGTTGGAATTAACTTCAAAATTTTTGATTAAACCAGAACTTAATGTGGAGTTTGTGCTGGATTTTAACTACACTGACTTGAAAAATTAATATTATAGACTAAAACATGATTGCCCATAATTTAAAAGGCCTATTATGTCTACGTATATTGGCTATTATGTCTACGACATTGACCACAATTCAGAGACCTAAAATGCAAACATCTAAAACGCTGACTTGTGGTCGTCACTGACTGATCAGATATCTGACCACGAGTTAGGTCTTCCATTGACTTCAAAGTTGCTCTTCTTCTCCTAACTTCGCTCCCTTTCCTTTTCATACCTTCTTCTCAGTTTCTTCTCTGAATCTCGTTGCAATTTTGGGCCGAAAGATCTAAACACCGAAGAATAAAATCAAATTTGAGTTTTCCCCCAATTTGCAAAAGCGATATCAAGCTCTAAAGTGAAATTGAAATTTAGATCTCGTTCCTTTCCGGTCACTGCTTCATCGGCGATAAAACGAAGAAATGAACTAAGAATATGTTTCTTTCCATTTAGATTTGATCCGGTTTCTTTTTGTTTATCTTTGATTTCTAGTAAATAGAGAGAGAATTTGGAATTGAAGAAGAAAGAGAGAGAAAGTAGAATTGTAGAGAGTACATAAATGAAAAAGAAAGAAAATATTGATTTGTGGTACACGAAGAAAAAGAACCAAATTGTGTGATTGGACAGTAACTAAAATCATTCTCAGCCATAGGATCATAACTACTCTTCTGATCCAAGGGTTAAAATTAAAAAGGCTTTTTGGTGATTAACACTTTTGTGAAGGGCAAAATCGGAATAATAAATATCTCAACATGAAAAAAGTGTCTTAAAATGCAACAAATTTCTAATTTATCTTATTACGTGATTAACAACTTAAAACAACCCTGGAGCGTGAATGTCCCTATCAATAATTTAATACATCGCTACAGGAATCAGAGCACTTCGTGCACTTAGTTGATCCCCGAGCGAAAAGTTTTCTTTCATAAACAAACTGTCAATACATAAGCATCGAATACAAAAAAAAAATAGATGAAGAAAAAGAGAAACAAACTATAACAAAAAGACTTTGTTTCTTGCTACGGATGAACTCTTTGCTTCTACGTTCATTTCCACACACCATTACTCATCATTACCCATATACACGTATTGCTATACATATGCTGCATACTTTGCTTTCGTTTGGGAGCATTTGACAGATATAAAGTCTTCCTTTGACCAAGTGCATTGTGCTTGCGACGATGATGTTGTTTTCTTTTCTCAAAGAGTATCATCCGTTGTCCTATTGGACCATGCAATCTCAATGTCGAGTGATCTGGACGAAGCATCTTTGTTGTTTTCATGATTCAAGCTTAAAGATCCGTTGTACACTCCTTCTGTCACGACTTTGTCGATTTGGATAGTCACACGCCCTAGAGTTGACTGCAGACAAGGAATTTGCTTATCTGTTAGAAAAAGAACCAGTTGACACAACGTATAGCTCTATCGACTCCCAACTCTGCAACTTGGACAGTGTAACCCATTGTTTACCTTTCCGAATGTGCTTTTGTTCTTGCATATGATGTGAAGCTTTTGTCCTTTGGGGGGAACATCAAATGTCCAAGTAAAGCCTTCTTTCCATTCAGGAGAAGTGTTATTGCTCACGACCTACAGGACCATTTCACAAGAAGTTAATTTGGATATGGTGGGAGTGTAGAATGTTCTCTTAGAATGAATTTGCTTTACCTTAGTTTGCCGTTGAGGGCAGTTTCCTAGTGTTAGTTGACAAAAAGCGTTTGTGTTTCCCATAGACTGCTTTAAGTTATTCGCACGCATGACATTCACTGTTAAGCAACCTGGTAAGCAGTGCAATAGGCTGTCTGCCTTATCATGGAACCGAGGAGGGCATGTTTTCATCAACATTTGCAGGACGGGAATAGCTTCAGCTGAAATCATGGCTTGAGACTTAGCAACATCTATATCCATATTTGTCCACGATTGTTTTAGCAAGTAGAGAATATCCAATACTAATCCCTGGACATCTTCAACACCGGATTTGAGCGCCCCCACCAAATGAGGGATGCAGAAAGTGGCAGCTTCAGAGGCACGGAGCTTAGAAAAGTTGGAGAAAATCACATTTAAAGTTCTCAAAACTTCAATATTTATAGTTTCTGTAGACCACAACCCTCTCTCAAGTGCAGCTGCTCAACCATGATATGCCAAACAGTTTGAAGATTAGAGCAAACAAATTATTGTCAAAATATTAAAAGTGTAAAGCAACGGCCCCGAGTAAACTCCAGCAATTTAGTGCTAGAGTGACAGGAACATAAGATAAGCATAACTTTAGAGTGAGAAAGTACCTGTTAGTGATCGTATAAGCTCATTAGAGACATACTCTTGGAGTGTGTGGTTGGAGAACAAAAATTTGACCATCAGTGCAGCCTGCCCAGAAACTTCTGCATTGCAAGAAAGCAGCAGCTCCTGAATTAGCAATACGCCACCAGCCTCTGCAACAGCTCGTCTATTCGTTCTACTATTCATCACAAAATTTTGCAACGCACAGATGGCCACCACTTTCATTTCTTCTGTTGGTTGTTCTTCTAGCACGCTAATGAGTGCTCGACAAGCAGAAACAGAACCACTGGATCTAGAAAGCCCCTCATGCTGAGAAAGGTCCCCAAGTGCCAGAGCAGCAAGAAGCCTACCAGGGTCTGATCTCGTCTGAGGGTCCAGCAGATATTGAGATAGTGGTGCTATTGCATATTTGCACAACTTTAATTCTCTTACCCTTGGATTGTTAAATATTACTTCAAGCAAACTTCCTGATTCTTCCTCGAATTGATGAGATCTCAGGAGGTCCAGTAATGCATCAATTGCGCCAAGCTCGGCCATTTGTATTGTGCTTGAAGCATCATTCTTCTCATGAATCATCAATGCTTTAAGAGCCAACATCACTGTACTTTCAATTGTCGAGAACAACAATTTTACCAAAACTGGTAGTTCAACTCGGAAAAAGCATTCTGCATCATACTGCAGAATGTTGGAGAGAACGAAAGCAGCCGACTCCCATAGATCAAGAGGTGGTTGAGGATCTTCCTGAAGAATGACCTTTGATAGCTCGAAAATACCTCCAGCATCAAGAACAGCCTTAGGCCAGCTAGCAGATATCTTCTCGAGTGCCTTTATCGCAGTTTCCTGCAGGCTCAGTATTCCTATTCCAGCAAGCCGAACCAGAGGAACGACAGCACTCTGTGTTGTAATATCTTTCTGGAAATCTTCCATTGTAAGAAAATGGCTCAGGAGTTCTGCTCCAAGCTGCTGGATAGCTTGAGATGAAGACTCCAAAAATGAAATCAGAGGCACGATGGCTTCACTGGGTGTAAAATTAAAAGGTTCAAGGCTTTGTTGTTTTTCCAAAATGTTTACAAGTGCTTGTAGAGCACTATGTTGCCCCCATACGGTCAAGTCTGATCGGAGCAAGACCTTGAAAAGAGGCTCTACAGTTTTTGCAATATCTGGTCTTCTCGCAATTACTCCACTATTTGTTAAAATTCGAAACAGCTCTGCAACAGAGGAACATAACGACCTTGAGGATCCTGGTAGTAGCTCAAGACATCGCTCAATTATTCCCGCTTCCACCATGTCCAACTTGCGTGGTACTCTGTCTTTCCCCAACTTAATGAGAGCTGATAAGCCAGCCTCAATAATCCTGTAATTTGTTCCGGAAACCACGCCAACAAGAAGCTCCAGAATGTTATGACAGGCTGCTAGTTCTAAATGTTGCTCATCATCCAATAACATCTTAATAGCACAGACTGCCGCTTCGACTGCTGCACTTCTTTCAGACTGCATAAGTGTTATCAGAGGCTTCATGCATCTGGAGGCGGACGGACTTGTTCTGACAGTTTTATCCGAAAAAATAACAGAACAAAGTCCGGCAGCATTTATCTTTAACTCCTCTGAAGCAGAAGCAGATGATAAGATTTTATTCACGTTTTCCAGCAGACTTCCTTCCGCATCAATCAGAAGAGCTGTACTAGACGTATTTCCTGAGCTTAGTTTGATCAATGCAGAGAGAGCCGTCTCTTGCTCACTCTCTGATACAGTACTGAGCATGTCCATCAGTGGTTGAACAGCCTGGGAGGCGATTTCAGAATTCCTGATATTTTCAGCATCAAATACCTCATTCAGAGCTTCAGCGGCGCTGTATCTTGCACTTCTTGAACCCAGCCTCAGTACTGCAATAAGCTGATTCAAGGAACTTAGTGCCACTTCGGTTTTTCTAAGCTCGTGGTTGCTAAATAATACCTTAAGAAATTCACAAATGGTGTACTCAGTTGAATCTTGAGGGCTTAGAGAAAGATACTTCGTTAAAGCTTCAACAGCTCCAGCTTCACCCATTTGTAATTTATTTGTGTCACTTCCATCAGCAATGCGAATCAGGATATGGAGAGCAAATTGTGGGGCTCCAGGCCTATCTGGAATTGGTCTTAAGAGATCCACAAGCAGCGGGATAGATTTGCGTGCAGTGGAGCCAAGCCTCACATCTTCAACTTGAAAAAGGTGTTGAAGAACGACTTGATCAGGGTCTTTCACCAGAGAAAATTCATTTGCCAAAGCAACCAAGTTCAGAATCTCTGACTCCACATAGCCAAGAAGGTTTATTATCCCAGAAACAGCACCTGAGTTTGCAATTGTCAGATTTATTCCTCTGTTCCTAGTACAGACAAGACTAGCCATTGCGTGAGCAGCGAAATACCGTTCAATTAGTTCATCCGATCTTAGTAAAAGTGCAAGTGTTGGAATGATACGCATCGTCGTCGAAGAAAAGGACACACTGTCATCCTGGAACATGATCGCCAGGAGAAGGGTGCTAATCCAAATGCCTTCTGTATCTTCAAATTCAGCCTGGTAAAATAATTTAGCATAAGATTATTTCTAAGGGGGGGAAATTTGTACATGGCATCTATGCACCAAAAAAAGTAAGAATCTAGTCAAAGCTAAGAGAAACTGAGAGCAGTGTGATTCAATATCAATATCAAAATACACAATTCTTGTTTCACAAATTTGTATCGACTAACGAGGTGGTAACTTCTGAAATTTGACTGTAATAGAACCTTTGAACGAACAGGAAAAACCCAACATTATTGTGTAACTCAACTCAGAAGTTTGCTAATTTATTTCATTGCCAATGAAGGTACCATGTAGGATAGAAGAACAGTAGGGTTATTTGATGTCCGAAAAAGAAACATTTACCTGAGGACTGGAAGTGTACTTAGCAAGCTTCCCAAAGAGCACTTCAAGTCCGCCAGCTTCCATGACAATGAGCTTTGACTTAGAATCAACGGAAGTGAGTATGCATAGTAGCCACAACGCAGCTGTACCGCCCAAGATTTTAGCTGGATCAGGAAAATAAAAATCACCTGAATCCTGGAAAACATTTTTTTCCATAAAACCTTTAGGTGTCTGGACTTCAGTTTCTAGAGAAAAGCATTTAGAGTTTTGCTTTATCATATCTACTAGGGCATCTAGTAAGGGTTTTGAAAAACCAGATCGATCAAGTGCATCTGTGATCAGCTGTTTCTTTTCTTTTGCAGCACATAAGAGCAGCGCTGTGGCCCCGACTCTCACTTCTAAGTTGGGTGCATTCACTATTCTATCAGCCAAAACTCCCATTGACTTGGGCCTTGAAACTATATGTTCACTGAGCAGATATTGTTGATCAGAGCAAAGCCTGGACAAAATTTCTATCGCCTTATCTTGCACAGGATTATGGCCTTCAGCAAGGCATTGCACAAGGGTCTCCAGGCTTGACGGCACTTCAGCCAGCGCAAACCATGGAGGGTAAGTGAAATTAACCCCATTCTTAGCCCTTGCCAAGAGTGCAACTACTTCTAATATGTTGAAAGCATCTGGGCTATTCATATCAGTTGATTTTAGAGAATCAACAAGTGACAGTATAGCAAAACGGCATTGAGCACTTCCTTTTAGCACATCACAAACTGGAAAATTCTTAAGCAACTGATGAAGTGCCCGTGATGCATTTCTCTTACCCACTGAAGATCCGTCAGCCAAAATTCTTGTGAAATCTGAAACAACATCTTCAACTAGTGCTTCTGCAGCGATATCTGGATCAGACAGAAGATTTGCGAGGGCAGAAACTGCATTTTCCGAAGATTCAATGGAAGAGTTCTTAGCCAATTTTATGAGCGACTTAATATCTCCTTCCGCAATGTAAGACTTCTTTTTATTCAAATTTTTCTTAACTGGGCGGGACAATGCGTCCAAAGCTCTAGCCACTTGTTTGGCCACATTCTGACTGTTGTTTGTAAGGAGCTTGATCCAGGGATTAATAATGTCATCAGTCGCAAGATGATCACAAATGTCCTGTCTTGAGCTGAATAGATCAGCTAAAACTGAAGCTATATGCTCCATTTTTTCTTCCCTGGAAGATGTTAGGGACTGTACAAGGGACCTCAGTCCTTTGTTAGCAGCACATCCTCTATGAACAAGATCCTCCTGTGAAGCTTTTGAGAGCACATGACCCAATACTTTTACTACATGAACCTCGGCAGATGGGTTATCTCCAAGAAATAAAGCCAATAACTGATTAATTGTGGCAGGATCAGCTGTACGTACAAGCTTTACAAGTGTCTTTGCAGATATTTCCTGGGAAATTGGTCCACCGGTCTTCAATAGCCACAAGAATGCTGGAATACCACCAGCTCTTTCAACACAATCGCGAATTTCCTCACTATGACAGCACAAATTCCAGAGGATGTGGGCAGCATCTTCCTTGGCCTTCTGAGATCCAGTCTCGAGCAACTGGACAAGTGGAGGAATCCCCCCGGCTGCTGTTACAGCCCATTTACTATCATCGATCTGAGCAGTCAAAATTGCCAGCATTTCAACAGCATACTCTTGGTGTTGCTCACTAGACAAACCTAGAAATGATATAAACAATTGGATTCCTTCTCTCTTTCCCACCGCCTCCCAAATTCCAACCTTGTCATAGCATAAGCGAGACAAGCAAAGTATAAGATGCTCTCGAACATCAGCGGAAGCCATAGTAATGAGAGCGATAAGGACTCTCTTAGCCTCTGCATCATCTAGGTAACACAACAGACTGCTGTTTCCATACAAGCTCGCCATAGCCTCCAAGATCTGCTCCTGGATTAACTTTGTGTCACGAGGCTTTAGTAACTTCACCAAAATGCTCTCTATCACTCTTGGATCAAATATCTTCTCCGAAATCTCTGACTGTTTGAAAATCATTAGAGCATAGGCAAGGGCTCCAATTGCATCACCAATTGGTTCGGTTAGGCGAGGGGATTGGGATACTTCTCCAAGATACATAATGAAATGGCGCATTCCACCAAACACATTTGCCAAAGCTCTAGTTGCATGTTCTTGTAGAGATTTTCCATGTTTCCCCTGCATACATTCTTTCGATGGAGCAACGATTGCTCCAATGAGAGCACGAACACCTCCTGCATCTTTAACACATTTCTTAGCCTCATCGGATCTTGATGAAAGAGCTTCCAAAGCATCTGCTGCACTAGCACGAACATTAATATCATTTTTCTGTTCCAAAAGCTGTATGAGAGACTTGACAACTCCAGAATGTAATATTTTCTGGATGCTATCACAAAAGGAAAGTACTAGACGAGCCAGCAGAGAAGCAGCATTTGCTTGAGAATTAGGATTATCAGATGATAAAAGGGACACAACTATGTCTACTCCACTACCCTCTAGTGTCACTCTCCAGTAACCATCATCAACGCCACAGAGATTCCTCAAAGCTCCAGTGACATACCCTTCAACCACTTTATCCTGTTTTCCTTTCTGACTAAGTTGATCCCAGAGAGTTGGCACTACACCTTCTGTGATAAATATTTTCATGCCAATGTGATCATTGGAAATTCCAGTAGAAGAAACCTCATATATAGCTTCCGCCGCTGCTTTCCTAGTTTCAATGGTTCCAGACTTCAAAACCGAGAGTAATGGTGGGATGCATCCTCCTAGAAGCACTTTTAGTCGCAAGTCATTGTCTTTGCATAAAACACAAAGGATTGAAGCGACATTTACTTTGGCCAAAGTCGTCCCATTTCTAAGCAAGGAAATGAATAGGGGCATTGCTTGGGCATACGAACCGATCAACCTTCTTGCCTCCCTTCTGCCTTTTGCAATACCTAGCAAACGAGCTGTTGTGAGCTCTTTGTCTTGCGGAGAAGATGTTTTTGTGTGAAGTTGCTCGATAAGCTGAGCAACCATAGCAATTGCCTTCTCTGGATCGTCCATATCCATTGTCGGATCGTCTTCCCTGCACAAATTTAGGGAACAGTTTCTGTGATTTTTCTCGGTAGAACAGAAATTTCATAAGAATAAAGAAGACATGACAAAATAAAGGAGGTAGACAAGTAACTGAAAATTTCAGATGACCAATTAAGCATGCATTTTCAGTAAACGAAAGAAAATATTGAGCAATATCAAAACTTTAGTTTTGAAACAAAGCAAAAGTTGGTCGGCCTTCTTTCTGGAATGCGTCATCATGACGAACTTGCTACAATTTGCTCTAAATACTTATAAAAAATAAAAGTGTCTACCTAGACTGCGAGGAGGATAATGTTTCCTCCTGCGATCCAGGAAGGAAGCTTTTTAACATCTGCATAAAGAATCGCCTTTAGCTTCGACCTTCAGTTTCCTAGAAGTAGAAGATGCATTGCGGAAGTTAAAAACCACAAGCAAAGCGAATAACTGAGTTTAATAATAAGTGAAACTAATACTCTAAATGGCAACAAAATGAAGGACTCTATATACTGAGAATATTCACAATTCCTTGTTATAAAACTCATTCTCGGATACAACTCATACAGTGCTAGTAGATAAACGACCTTTAACTCAAATATGTTTAGACAAATATACATTATAATGCTTCAGTTCCATAAGATGTGTAAGAATTCAAAAACGCAGCAGACTAGAAAATAAATAAGAAAATTACGGACCCCTGGAAGATGAAGATGCCTAATGAAATCCCTCCGCCTCGCCACTAACCCAAATGACGCCTTCGGGACAGAAGAGGCATCACTGTAAAATCTCAAAACGCCGCCGGGAGACAAGTTCCGGATCAGAATCCATCTCCAACCCACCTGCAAAGCACTTGGGGAAAATCAAAGAAACAACAAGTGAGGAGAGGAAGAAGAAACTAAAAAAGAGATTGGATCAGATAAATCCTAGGGTAGAACCCCAAAAAAAAGGATGGATTATAGTAGTATCGTTGGATCAATTGAAGAAAAAACAAGAATANGGGGAAAATCAAAGAAACAACAAGTGAGGAGAGGAAGAAGAAACTAAAAAGAGATTGGATCAGATAAATCCTAGGGTAGAACCCCAAAAAAAAAGGATGGATTATAGTAGTATCGTTGGATCAATTGAAGAAAAAACAAGAATATTTGGTAATGAAAATGAGCATTACGATTATGATAGACGAGAAAGCTCCAAGGAAGTCACCTTAGTCTTTGCCGTTGTCGAAAACAAAGTGAGAATTACCTCGAAGAAGGAAGAAGAACGTACGAGCAAATACAGATAGAGAGAGAAAGAAGAGAACAGTCCTTTTATTATTTTTTCCTTTTAGTTTTTACTTATCATATTTTACCCCTCACGTCCCTTAATTATCCAACTTTTCTCATCACAAAACTTCTATT
>OVAO01001051.1:0-11521 GCA_900406285.1 Biscutella auriculata
GTTTTCCACTCGTCTCCTTCTTTCATTCTTATTTGATGGTATCCACTCTTTAAATCAGTCTTAGAGAAAATATTAGAGCCATGAAGCTCATCTAACATATCATCTAAACGTGGAATGGGTGGGCGATACTTAACCGTTATGTTGTTGATTGCTCGGCAATCTACGCACATGCGCCACATTCCATCCTTTTTGGGGACCAAGATCACATGCACGACACAAGGACTCAAACTCTCCCTGATATATCATTTCTCCATAAGTGCCTCAACTTGTTTTTGTAGCTCCTTGGTCTCTAGAGGGTTGGTTCTATAAGCCGGCCGATAGGGAAGTATAGCTCCGGTTACAAAGTCTATCTGGTGTTCAACGCCTCGCTTGGGTGGTAAGCCATGAGTCTCTTCTTCACCTGGAAATACATCTCTATACTTGTGCAAGAGATCACTAAGAATACTTTGAAGCTCCGATGAAGGGTTAGTAACACAAGCAAGGCTCTCCTTGTATATAATTAACAAGACAGTTTTATTAGCATAGAGAGACTTTCTTACAACACTTAGGTTGACTAAAAAGTTGGAGATCTTCTTGCTTGGCGTAGGCTCATCTTTCTTCCTTAGATGAAGCTGGTCTTGAGCCACTTTATGAGCGTCATTGGTAAAAGGGTGATTCTCTTGCCTTTATGTTCAAAGGTATACTTGATGGTGAAGCCATCATGAACCACTCTTCAGTCAAATTGTCATGGTCTTCCCGAAAGGATATGTCCAGTCTCCATAGGCAACACATTACATAGGATCTCATCCTCATACTTGCCTATAGCCATTGAGACCTTAACTTGATGAGAGACCTTAAGTTCTCCCTCGACATTAAGCTAATGAAAGCGATATTGCTTCGGGTGCTTCTTCATTTCCACGCCAAGTTTCTTCACCATTGTAGTACTAGCCACATTAGTAAAATTTCCTCCTTCAATGATGAGGCTACACACCTTCTCATTTATCAGACACCTCGTATGAAATAAGTTGTCTCTTTGTTCTTCTTCTTTTTCCTTGGGAAACAACTTCAAAACTCTCAGAGTGACCAAGAGCTCTCCTTAAGCAGGTTGTTCCTCACATTCCTCAGGAGGATTCTCATCTCCTTCTTCTTGTATGACTTCCTCATCCTCTGATATATACTCTCCATCATCAAGAAGAATCATCACCCGCTTGTTAGAATATTCATTCGCATAGTGTCATCGGCCTTGACACTTGAAGCACTTGACATCTCTCGCTCTAGTTTGGTAGGCAATCCCTTTGCCTTTGTCTCTAAGGGTAGTTGGCTGCTCTTTGACTACTTCATTGGGTGTTGAGGTCGTGGGCTTCTTGAATGTATTCCAATCTCTAGTATAAGGCGACTTGTCTTTGGAGTATTGTGGCATGAAGAGAGCATTTCCTTTACATTTGATTTGTTGCTCTATCATCACAGCCTTGTGAAGCATCTCCTCAAGTTCCAAGTAGTGTTGAAGTTCGAAAAGGTCTTGGATTTTCCGGTTAAGACCTCCAAGGAAACGAGCCATAATTGCTTCACGATCTTCCCGAAGATCGGCCCTTAGGAGAAGCATCTCCATCTCTTGAAAGTAATCTTCCACGGATCTAGATCCTTAAGTCAACCTTCTAAGCCTCTGATGAAGATCATGGTGATGATGATTCGGCACAAATCTCCTTCGCATGGCCGCTTTGAGCTCAGTCCATGTCTCAATGGGATTCTCCCCATTCCTTCTCCTTAAAGTCACCAATTAATCCAACTCAGTCCCGCTAAGGGTATAATCATGGAACTTCGTAGCTGCCATCCTGACCTTATTAACCTCGGAGTACCAATGGCATTCGAAGACAAGTTCAATTTTCTTTTCCCACTCCAAATATGCATCCATGTCACTTTTCCCATGAAATGGAGTAATCTTGATCTTGAATCCTTCAATCAGGTCTTGCCTTAGCTCACGGTGATAAGGTCTCTGTGAAGCTTGACTAGTATGATGAGAAAGGTCTTCCTCTTCATCATGGTACCTTGGGTACTCATTCCTTTGTCTCGGCTCCCTTGGAACCCTTCTTGGTTCTCTCCTTGGTTCCTGTGGACCATAGCGATCATCTTCCTCAAATTGCCTCCTAACATGGTCCCACACAAGATGTTGCCTAGGGTGAGGACTTCGAGGTTGTCTCCAATGCCTCGGTATTTGAGGGATATACTCTTCTTCATCTTCCGGATAAGGATCTCTAGGCCTCGACCTTTGAGGTATTTGGCAGACATCTTGGGCTTGAGCCTCTGGTGCTTGAGGGGGATTGAGTTCTCTCCTTAGCTCTTCAAAATTCTCATTGATGATCCTGATGAGAGTGGTTGTAGGGTCCGGGGGAGGCGGTGCAATCGGGTGATCCGCCATGTTGTCGGGTGGAACAATCGGCGTAGTGGTTGGTCTACCTTGTGGTAGCAGCAAAGGAGAACTAGGCCTAATGATGTTGCCTTGGGAGGCATGGGTTTGATATTGGTGAGAAGCCGTGATGCGCAAGCTAGGGTATGGATGCACGCTTAGTTTGCACGCTTCAACGGTGAGGGACCACCATGTACGGATGTGAGAGCTTTCTCTCACACCACCTTTCCCTCCTTTCCTCTTTTGCCCATTCTTTTTACGACAAGAACGACTATCTCTCACGATTTTCCCCGTGGTGAAATGATTGGATGATGATTGGTGTGGTACTTCGTAGTCCCGGGCGTGTGTAAGCGACTGAGGGGGGCACATGCGCGGCCATCTGGTCTAAGGCAAAGGACAAGCGCAATCTTGTGCGTGCTTTTTCCTTTTGATCTGGGAAAAATGCCAAAATATCACAAGAGATCAGTTCTTAGCAACTTATGCTTTCAAGATTTAATATTTTCAAACTTTTGCACGAAAACCCGAACGAACAAGAAAAGCTAAAACCTTTTGATGGATTCAAAACAAAACACAACCAACAACGAACTAAAACAACAGATCTAGACTTAAACAACACTTAAACAAAAGTCAAAATCTGTTTGGGTTTTCTTTTAGATCTAGCAAAGCAACGAACATATAACGCAAAAAGGTTGAAACTTTCGAGGGGAGAAAGAAGACTCCCTAAGTTTAGGTTCAAGAGGCTCCAAGCTGGCTCCTGATACCACTTGATACACGCCTGATGGCGACAGATTACTCTTGGAGATGAACTAGACGGCGGCCGACTACGGAAGAGGCGGCCTCATGTTCACAGCTCTTATACCCTGCGTTCAAAAGACGTGAAACTTGTTATTCCACGCTTAAACTTCAAAATAATAAGAACAGTCGAAATAGAATGGGAAAAGGAAAGAGATGGTCGATGGTTTTGAAATGGAGTTAACGGGTACGATCGGTACGGGTACGGCCGGTATGGATAAGCTGATCGTACTAACGAAAGTGTGGAGGTTTCCTCCGACCAAAACAGCTCCAAAGTTGACGCCTTTTGGTGACGTTCTCTCTTAGGGTAATGGAGGAGGATTGATCGTGAGAGATGGACGATGTACTAACGTGTTTAGTCTACTTCAGTTATGGACAGTCATGTGGGGATATATGGACAATGTACTAACTTGTTTAGTCTCTATGTGGTCTAGAAGTTTAGTCCAACTTATGGTTAACGAAAGGGAAAAGAGTCCTAATGATTTTTCCCTTGATTTTTTTATTGTCTTCCGTATGTCCTGATTTTAGGGGTTTATAATCTGCCTTTTGGCATGTTTATGAACCTTTTAACGAGTTATTAACATGCTTTTGGAGTCTTTTCGACCCTTTTTAGGATTCTATAGGTTTGTAGTAGAGGTTTGAAGAAAAGAAGTCTTTGATTGTGATTACAAGAAGATTCGAAGAAACTCGGATCTATTGAAGCTTAAGTTCGATCGAACCTCATTTAGGATTGATCAAACCTCTACTCTAAATAAGACAGTTGGGTTTGATCCGCAAAATGCGGGATCGACGAAAGAAGTGAGATTGGGATCGATCGACCCACGCCTGGTTATCAAACAAATTAAAAAACGAGACCGTTCGAACCCTCGTGCAAAATCCATGATTTTATGACGAAGATCAAGCAGGTTTGATTGTACCAACACTTGTTCGATCAAACCAGAATACAAAAAATTTCCTTTTTCTGCATTTTGAATCTCAGGCCCACTAGAAGCCCTAAGGACACCCCAAGTCACTATAAAATCACCAGGAAATCCGACTTTTTGAGACACTTGTTTTTAGCTTATTTTACTTAGGATTTATTTTGCAATCTATGGTTTTATTAGATTTGCCTTCCAGGGAGATAGATTCAAATTGACAACTTGTGATCAAGAACCCTTGTTTTTATTATAATATTCATCATTTGTTTATTGCTTTTAACTATGTATTCTTTGATTGCTTCTACCATGTCTGAGCAGTCTAATAGATCAAATCTAGGTTTTTCACAAAAGGGGAATTAAGTTTCATGATCAATTAGGCTTTTGAGAATCGGAACAACGAATCTTCCTTTGGATTTTAGATTTGAAGTTATATTTAAACTGACAAATTAGATCTAGGTTTATGATCGATTTAGGCTTCACTAACCTAGATCACCCAAATCGATAATTATAAGGAATTTAGACTAGTGAATTTAGCCATTAGGTAGAATTAATTAGTCTAGTGAAATGGAACCTGATTTTAGGCATTTGACAAGTTTGTGTAGGTGTAGGCTAACCCCGAGTCTGTTGGGTTAGTCTAATTTCAAAGATTAGGTGAAGGGAATATAAAGTAAGTTTTAATTAGCCATAGTTATTAGTTTAGCATTGAGTGACACTGTGTTAGGTGTTCGAAAAACTTGTTTAGGCATAAGTTAGCTTCGAGTCTGTTGGATTAGTTTATTTTTAGAGAGCAAAATTATTTAATTAGATCAGAATTCCAGTTCTTGACCAAAAGCCTGAGCAATTCTCGCCAAACCCCATTTATCCCTCATGCTTGCTTTTTTCTATTGCTTACATTATTCTCACAATTCCTTGTTACAAACGAACATAATCTCTTACTTGCATCTTAGCCACAATTTTGTCTTAATTGTCTCGTCGTGTTAGGACTTTACTCTATGTGGATTTGATCCCTAAATACTGTAGCGATTGTCTCTGCACTTGCAGATTTCACTATCTAAGATAAAACTTAGTGACATCATGAACATATTTCAATCTCTGAAAGTAGACGAACCCAACACGTGGGTGCCAACCTACGCCTAGACGACCTCTTCAAACACCTAGCGATGTGTAACTCAATGCTAGACTAGTAGTTATTGCTAAACAAGACATACTCTAAATTCCCTAAACTTAATCTCTGAAAATAGACTAACCCAAACACGTAGGGGCTAACCTACACCTAGACTAGCTCGTCAATCACCTAATATTGTGTCACTCAATGCCAGACTAATAGTTGCTAAACAATATTCAGTTCAATTTACTAGACTAATCAATTATGCCCTATGGGCTAAATTTGTAGTCTAAACTTTTCTTTTTTGTTGATTTGGGTGATCTAATTTATTGTTTGTCAGACTTAAATCATCATAAACCTATATCTAATTTTTCAGATTAAACCTAAGTTACAAACCTACATCTAATCAAGGATATTACTTATTTCCTTTTCTCTAAACCTAATCAATCATGAACCCGAATTTCCCTTTTAGGAAACCCTAGATATAATCTATTAAACTACTTAAACATAGCTAAGGAAATCAACAAGGCATGCATGAAAACATAAATACAAGTATTGAATAGAATAAATAAACATGTTCCATGATACATAATTGTTAGATCAACTTTATCTCCTTAGCAAATCAAATAGAAAACCTAGATTGCAAAATAGAACTAATGGAAACTTAAGTAAAAAAGCAATCAAACTTAGGTGAGGTTTGATCGAACCTAGCTTGATCTTGTAATCGTATCCTAGATATAGCCCAACAGCTTGGGCTATTTTGGTTTGAAATGGTTTGATCAATATGGACTCCACTTCTTCACTCGATTCTTAGTTTTGGGGATCGAACCCAACAATCTTGTTCAGAGAAATGTTTAATCGATCCATGTGTAGTTCGATCGAACTTGTGCTCTGACGGATCTTGATTTTTTGCAATATCGTATAAAAGCTTCCTTTCTTCAAATGTTTACTCCAGACCTGTAAAATCCCAAAAGAGACGAATAGACTCTAAAACACATAAATAAATCTATAAAGGGTCTATAAACATGCCAAAATGCAAGTAATAAATCCCAAAATCTTGGACATATCAACAAGGCTAAAATTAAAGTGATGACGAAGCTGCACCCGCCAAAATCTATAAGGGATATAAGGAGTTTTATTGGTTATGCATGTTTCTACAGGAGGTTCATTAAGGCTTTCTCGTTGATCGCTAGACGGTTCACAAAAATTCTTTTCTAGGAGACCATGTTCAATTTCGAAAGTTCATGTTTAGCCACTTTTCTGAACATCAAGGAAGCTTTAGTTAGTGGTACTATCGTGCAACCTCGTGACTCGAATTACTTTTGAGGTAATGTGTGATGTTAGTGATTATGCAGGTGCAACAAACATGAGAAGGACAAGAATTTGCATGTCATTTACTATGCAATTAAGACTCTAGATGAGTCACATACTAATTATGCTACTACTGAGAAAGAATTGGTAGCAGAAGTCTACGCTTTTGAGAAGTTCAAGTACTACGTTGTTTTCTCTAAGGTGAGAGTGCACACATATCATGCATCACTTCGCTACCTTATGTCGAAGAAGGATGCCAAACCAAGACTCGTTCGATGGGAACTTCTGCTACATGAATTCAACTTGCAAGCTAGTTTCTGGTGGCCATCCATTTTCAAGGGCACCCATCAATTTGTATCGAGGTGTGATTCCAGCCAAAGAAGAGGGAACACTCACAAACGCAATGAGATGCCTTAAACCTTCATTCTCGAAGTTGAAGTATTTGATGTCTAGGGAATCAATTTTATGGGTCTTTTTCAATCTTATTTTGGGAACCAATATACATTATTAGCAGTTTACTACATCTCAAAGAGGGTTGAAGTAATGGTTATCCCTGCTAATGATGCAAAAGTTACCCTGGAGATGTTTTAAATAAGTGATTTTCCTTAGGTTTGGTATTCTGAAGGTCATAATCAGTGATGGAGGTACACATTTTATAAACAATGTTTTTGATATGTTTTCAAGATAAATGGTGTAAGGCACAAGGTAGCTACTCTGTATCACTCAGAGACTAGTGGATAGGTCAAATTTCCAATAGAGCGATCAAGGGAATTTTGGAGAAGACATTAGGGATATCGCGTAAAGACTGGTCTGAAGAACAAGACGATGCATTTTGGGCCTACATGACTGCTCTTGAGACACCTCTTGGAAAAACTCCATTCCATATTGTCTATAGAAATTCTGGTCACCTTCCTTTAGAACTAGAGTATCATGTCATCTAGGCAACTAAGTTGTTTAATTTCGACATCAAGCCTTCATTGGAAAGGCCTATGATTCAGTTGAATGAGTTCGATGAAATTTATCAAAATGCCTATGAGAACACTATGATTTACAAGGAACACACATAAGTGTGGCATGATAAGAGGATCCTTCCCATGACTTTCCTTGTTAGTGATCATGTGTTACTGTTCAATTCTTGTCTGAAGCGGTTTCCACGGAAACTCATGTCAAGATGGACATGACCATTCACTATAGTTGAGGTGAAACCCTATGGAGCAATCTTATTGATAGATTATGTGAAAAAATTTATAGTAAATGGCCAGTGAGTGAAGCATTATCAATCATATATACTCGAAGAAGAGGAATCAATTATCCCTTTGTCTGATCCTCCAGGGGATTAGACCGATCCCTAGTTAGGCTCCTGACTATAAACAAACGGTTATGGGAGGCAACCCAGTGGTACTGTATATATTTCTGTTTAGATTTTTCTTTCCTTTATTTGCACTACTTTTTTGTTGTTGCTGAATTTCAGGTCAGTCGGAATTAAAAAAATTGCAAGAGTCGATGGTGCAAAGTACGTTCAATCCAGACTATGATCAATGGATCTCTCGATCTGCATCACAAGTTCGATTTATCTTGCCCCTCGTTTTATTTATTCGATTTTCAATATTTTCTTTAATGCTTTCATCATAGATTTTTATGATTGCATTAGCTATGTCTAAGTAGGCTAATAGATTGGATCTAGCGTTTTCACATAAGGGGAATTAAGGTTCATGTTGGATTAGAATTTTAAGAAAATGAAGTAGTAGGATCCTTCCTTTGTAGCTGATTTGTAACCTACATTCGTTTTGACAAATTGTATCTAGGTTTTTAGGATGATTTATGCATGACAAGAAATAACTAAATCACTCAAATCAGAAACTAAGGAAATCTAGACTAGTGATTTAGCTTCAATAGTAGAATCGACAAGTCTAGTGACACTTTATAAAAATCTTGTTTAATTCTAGTATGCCACAGTCAGATTGTAATCAGTGAAAGCTAGGTGCCATGATTTCTAGGTTCTTGATTTTACCATATGATATGAACATGGGCCGTAGTAGCAAAGAAAAAAAAATGATGTGTTCATCAAGCATCAACTCAGTTATAGCTTGTTCAAACCGGATGAACAACTCTAATCTGGCCAAAATGACATATCGTCATTTGTTTAAAGCTTATCTGCTGACACACAAAGAATGAATACATGAAATCACTTTTAGAATGTGCTCAAATCAATTGCAAAACGTGTCGCAAAAGAATCACATCAATTGAAGGTCAGAAAAAGAAGGTAAACAATTTACGCTTCTGATGATTTATACGGACCCGGTTCAGACATGTGTACATTCATTAAAGAATTGCGACCAAAAGTAGTGAATGAAGCTAAATCCTGACTTGTTCTATAAACATGATCCATCAGTGAAGCCCAAAAAATTAGATCTAGTCCAAGAATCATCAAAGAAGAGCAATTTTAGTCCATCGCCAAGAAAGCATTTAATTTTGCCGATTTTCTCTCTCTTACATGCATTTCTTTGTTTGAATTTCACTTTCCTAGAAGCCCTGCATGTTGAGACATTAATATGGAAAATTTTAATTACATTTTCTCTATTTATAGAGCCCATATGATGAATAATAAAATAAGCCTTAAATGTGATATTTTTTGAACCTTGAGTTATTTCATATCCTCACAATAGTGTGATTCCATTCATGTGATCATGGTGTGATTCCATTGATCTCCTTTGGAGTGATTCTGAAGAAATTACCCCTTTGCTGAGTGATTGACAAAGGTTCTATCTGGTTCTAGGGTGTTATATCCTTGAATCGATTGGTATACCAAGAGCTTTCCGCATCTCTTGTGTGATCATTCCTTCCACTTCCTTTGATCTTTGAGACTTCATGGTTTCTTGGATGCAAAGGATATCCCCTACTGACTCTAGAGTGCCCTCATTTGTAAGATCATATAATTTGGTATCACAGCATCACTGTGAAGTTCGACAACATCTTTTTATCTTTCATGGAACGGTTACCTTTTCATCTTTTCAAAAGGAGGAGTATGATATAATCATGGACAGTAGCAAAGAGATAATGATGTGATCATTAAAGCAGTAGCTCAATCATAGCTTATTCAAATCAGGTGCACAACGTCATTCTTGTCTAAATGGCATATCTTCATTGTTTGAAGCTTATCTATTGAACCCCGACGAATATGTACATGAAAAACCTTGTAGAAGGTATGCAATTTACATTTCTGATGATTTATACAGACCCGATTCAGAAGTGTGCGCATTCATTAATGAATTCCGACCAAACCAGAGTTAATCAAGCTACATCCCAACTTGTTACAAACCTAATCCATCAAAGAAACCCAAGAAATTAGATCTGGTCCAAGAATCATCAAGGAAGAGCAATTTTCGTCCATAGCAAAGAATACATTTTATTTTCTGGATTTCTCTCTCTTACATGCAATTTCATTGTTTGAATTTAACTTTCCTAGAAGCTCTGCATGTTGAGCCATTAATATGGACAACTTTAATTCTGTTTTCTCGGATTATAGAGTCCATATGATGAATAATAAATTAAGCATTGAATGTGATATTTTTTTAACCTTGAGAATGATTTCCATTTCCTATCAATGGTGTGACTTCTTTGATGTGATCATGGTGTGATTCCATTGATCTCCTTTAGAGTGATTCTGAAGAAAATACCATTTTGCTGAGTGATTCACAAAGTTGTATCTGCTTCTTGGATGCAAGGCCTATCCCCTTTTCGACTCCATGACATGATTGTAGCATTTGGTACCAGAGCGCCACTCTAAAGTTCACTATCATCTTTTTATCTTTTATGCAACTTCTACCTTTTCAACTTCAGTTCATATAAGATTTTAGGACAAATCTTTTTTAATAGGAGTATGATATGATCATGGGATATAGCAAAGAAATAATTTTGTGTTCATCAAATCAGCAGCTCGGTCATAGCTTATTCAAACCGGGTGCACAACTCCAATCTCGCCAAAAGGACATATAGTCATTGTTTGAAGTCTATCTACAGAATCACGACAAATAAATACATGAAACCACTTGCACAATGTGCTCATCAAAATTACAAAACATGTCAAAGAATAATCACATAAATTGAAGGTTGGACGAAGAAGGTATGCAATTTACAAGTCTAATGATTTTACGGACCTGTTTCAAATGTGTGCCCTGATATGTGTGGTGTTGATCGCCTTTTAAGCCTTATTTTCAATCGGTTTTAATTAGTGTTGGATGCATTTAGGTCCTATTAGGCTTGGATTTGTATATATTTTGCATCTCAGGTGTTTAGGAAGGACTCATGCATCATTCGGGAGTTAAACGAATCAAAGAACAAAGAATTATCACATTTCAGCACTTTGGATCGGTCACAGACCATGGCAGCATCAGTCATGGCTTGATCTGTGCTGAGGATCGGTCATAGAAGGGGCTAGCATCGGTCAAGGAGGCTCCAGGAGTGAGGATCGGTCATGAGCAATTCTGGATCGATCACCCCTTGACCGATCCATGCCAATCAGTTGCGGAAGTCAACTCTCTCTCCCCCAGAGTTGACCAGCTCGTTTTTACCCTAATTAGCACAACTATATAAGCCTCTTAACCCTTATTTTGAGAGAGAACAACTTGGGAGATACCACTTTTGGCCTCTCTTTGCCTCTTTCATGTTTAGCTTTGATTTTAAGAGAACTTTGTAAAAGATTTAAGTTTTTTTATTGATCTATCTAATCTATCTTCATCTCTTTCTTTTTATTGCTTTGGATCTTGTTTCTAATCATGCTAAGGCATGAATCCCTTGTGGGATTTTGTGTTTTGGCTATGATTAGGGAGTAGTCTTCCACCCAAGCAAATGAGTTAGGGAGATTTAGTGATTTTGTAATGGATCTAGGTGTTTGGGGTTTTATGCTTCCATGTTCTTCATATCTTTTTGTTATTAATGCTAAAATAGAACTGATCACTCTGTTTTTGATTTCATGGCATCTTATTTGACGCGAGAGTGCTTGTAGGGTGTTAG
>OVAO01001052.1:0-16691 GCA_900406285.1 Biscutella auriculata
AATCTATCGATCTACGGCTTTTCCTTCTTATCTACCTAACAATCACCAAGATTATGCGACCACATTTGAAAAATCACCAAACAAAAGCCTAGTTGGTCATATACAGAGGAGCTACAAAGTTCCATTACAAATAGGAGCTTTAAGCTCCATAGACAGATACAGAGCTCTCAGCTCCATTCACAGAGCTCTAAGCACTATTCTCTATCACCTTTACTTCCTTTGCACCTTAGGAAACCACCGCGAGACAAAACGGACGAAATCAGAGCTCCGGAAACGCAGAGAAATTGAGAGAAAGCTTTCGTACGGTCAACACGAAGAAGACGATATCGTACGATCGATATTATGGGGTTCGATTTGTTGGTTGAGCTCAATTAAATTAATTAATACAATCAATTCTCCAACCACCACAAAATGCAGCGCAGAAGAGAGATGATTTTAAAATAGATTGTTGGTACAAATGGTTTGAGTTTCTTCACAAAATTGAGCTTAAATTCCTGATGGTAAGAGAGTAATTTGCTCTGTCGAGTGACATGCTCTTTACTTTGAGTTGCAGTCAGATTAAAGAGTGGCACTATAGAATTAAAATTCTGTTTTGTGGCATATGAGAACAGCGTTCGAGAAATTAGGCTGACGCTAAAAGCTTTAAAACTGGAAATGTGTAATTAGATCCAAGAGAACAAATGCTGGTGCCTTGAAGATTGCTAGGAGTGCAATTCAGAGCAGGAACTTTCTGTCTTATATCGCATAAGGAGATCCTTTTGGTTGCAAGACTTCTTTCGTAGAGAAGCTCGGTGGTGATGGAGTATTTCTATAATCTTAGACGATGTATTTGATTTTTGTATTTGGTTTTGTGTCTTTCATTCTGTTTTTAAATGACATCAGATGTGTAATTGGCGATGTAGATATGACACCTTTTTTATATATAATTTTCTGTGGAAAAAATATCTAGTGGAAGTTGAAAGTGTTATTGTGACTGTGTCTTCATGCACTTAGGTTCGATCCACCACTTAGTGGTTGTAATGGGAATGATATTTCTTTTAGACTACAGTTCGGCCCAAGCATAGGTTTTGGCCCATTATGTATAAACTAAAGCCCAAAACTTACAGAGCCAAGTTACCCGAAATTTAACACAGACATCTTTGGATCCACTCGAGATGGTGTCGTATGAACATTCCTCATCACCCGACAAATTTAATCAAATCCGAATAAAGTTTTGATTTTATATTTTCTCTTTTAAATGAACTAAAATCCTCAAATTGCTCGACAAATTTTTATTCATATACCATAATTTTGTAGTTTTCCCAGATCCCTTTTCCCTCTGTTTTTCTTTTTTGAGTAAGTTGTCAAATTTGTCATTTTCTCGAAACATATGGTTCATTTTGTCACTTTGTAGTTTGTTGTCACTTCCTCTTTGCAACATATTGTGAGGAGTGGTTGTGATGACTTTTTTACCCCCAAAGCCATTAGATATTCTAGTTAGGTTAGTTGTATATGAGTCGTTATATTAGTTCTATTAATTTGAGATTCGATGGTAGAGATAAATCCAGTTTAGTTGTGAGTATCGATGGATTTGACGAGCTTGCTTTCGTTCTAACCGTACGGAGATTGTATAATACGATTACCCAGAGGGTAAACGCCGATAATATGTTGATAAACGAGCTTCAGGGATGTATACTAGGTTTTCTGTTCGAAAGTTTTGGTTTTGGGTTAAGCTATTGGCCGGACTTGGTTGCTTCATCGTTATCTCCGAGATTTTTTGGTAAAAAATCTGTACTCAACAGCTATCTGATTCGTTCGCGGGGTTAAATTTCTGGATGGTTGAATTTTCGTTGATTATTGAGGTTGAGAGGTTGTCCAACGTTGTGTATGTGGTTTTTTTTTGCTTCGTTAACGCCTTCCATTTTGCCCGAATTTCCATTTTGATTGTAATTTATGTTGCTTTCTGGGTTTTGTAATCCGAATGTTGGAGTAATCGTAACTCAATTTTTATTGAATATTTTTTTGGAGCTCATACGTTGAAGTAAGGAATGTAAGAACATTGATCTATGTCATCCTTGAGATGAATAAAAAACTCTGAATGTCATGTTTTCGAAGTATATTATCTGGTGCAGGTCAATAAATGCTTAGGACATAAATTGAACACTTTAAATAGAAGGTGCAATTATTTATAGATATACATATTGGTTTTGATTGAGTTTTGGTGTGTTAGGGTTCGTTTTTTCGGATGTTTGAAGACTCACTATTGATGGTTTGATTATTTCAGGTTTTCGATGCAGAAGGTCTGTCTTGTTATCGCTAGGCAGTGGAGATGTGGAGCAGAAGGAGATTGAGATTTTGTGTTGGATAAAGGCAGACTTGGAAGATTGGTTAGTATCCATGTGACGTGCACTTTGGAAGAATTAGGTGCGAGTGTTGTTTCTGAATTTCACGAGGAGAATATGAAGGCGTCATTCAGCTTCTGTAATACTTCTTGTTGGGGTTCAGCTGCTGGGTTGAAGATGCCTCCGTATCTGATTGAAAGTGACATTGGTGTTCGTAATTTTTTCCAGATTCTGCTGGAAAGAAGCGAAAGTAATTTGTTGGTATCTTTCAAGCCGTTGGAGGAGGATTTAATGTTCAAAACCCCTGTACGTGTGCGGAATGGAGACAAAGATTTTGTTTTAGGAAGTGGTAGTGGTAGTAATGGTAAACGTCCAGAGTTGAATGTGCCTGTTTATGAGGATGATATATTAGACGATGTCAATGGGCTAATTGAGGGGGTTGAAGCGGTGGAAGAGCATATGAGAAGCAATGGTAAGGGCAATGTAATGGAGGGTGATGGATCTAATAGTATCCGGAAGAGGAACCTTCTTGGGATTTGTTGGATGAGGATGACATGTCGGATGATAACGAAGTTGAAGTTGCTGAGGAAGATGTCAAATTTGGAGGGTATGATACGGAGTTTTGGGAACCTTTGGTTGACGATGTTTATGGTGGATCAAACGCGGTTGAGGTTATGTGTACAACGAATAATGCTTTCGACCATGTTGTGATTAGTGGTTGTAATGCGAGTACAGCTAAGTTCGCTAAAATGGAGGGCTGTGTTGGTAATGGTAATGTTAGTTCTTCGTGTCCTGGGGAAAGGAATGTTGATCCGAATTCGGGATTTCGTAGTCGGAAAGAAAATAACTTAAATTCGCGTTTCGAAGGACAGAAGAATATGAATCGAAATTCAGAGTTTCCTGGTCAGTCATCGCGGGGTTCAAATTCGGAGTTTGATGGTAAAAGACAACCGAACATAGGTGGAAGAAAAAGGCTTAAAAGAAAGATTTCAGAGTATAGCGATGAGGATTTTGATGTGGATCCTCTCTTCGATGATACAACATATGAATGGGCTGAAATTCCAGATCTTGATGTTGATGCTAATGACAATGGAATTTTTGTTGGTAAAACGTTTGGGAGCAAGTTGGATTGTCAAATATATTTGGCAATCTATGCCATAAAGAACATGTTTTACTTCAAGCAGACACGTAGTAGACGTAACTATATTGTTGTTGATTGCGCTGATATAAGTTGTGATTGGAGAGTGACTGCGTATGAGATGAAGGATAGTTGTTATTATCAAATCAGGAAGGCATTTTTGGAGCATACATGTAGTATTGAGACTAGAAGTCAGTATACAAAGTTGGCTTCATCGAAAATGATTGCAGCTTTGTATAGGTCAAAATTCTCTGATAAAGAGTCTGGTCCCAGTCCGATGATCTGCAACAATTGTTGCTAGAAGATTTGAGAGTCTCGAGTTCTTATACTAAATGTTGGAAGGCTAGGGAAGCTGCAAATATTGAGAACCAGGGGACTGAAGAAGATTCCTATTTGAATCTACTCGCATATTTGCATATGCTTAAAACAGCTAACCCGGGCACAATTGCTAATCTGGAGACTGAGGATGATGGCGATGGAGGTGAGCATTCGGTACTCGTTTTTGTCTTTTGGCGCATCAATAATGGGATTTAGATGTGTGAGGCCAGTACTAGTTATAGACGGTACACACCTGTGTGGGAAATACAAAGAAGTTTTGCTCACTGCTAGTGGTCAAGATGCGAATTTCCAAATCTTTCCTTTGGCTTTTGCTGTTGTGGATGCAGAGAACGATGCAGCATGGACCTGGTTTTTGACTAAAGTTGAGCGCATAATTGCGGATAACCCAAGATTGACAATAATATCGGATAGGGCTAATTCGATAATTAAGGATGTGAAATCTGTTTACAAGCGAGCAAACCATGGAGCTTGTATTGTTCATCTTTCGAGGAATGTTGTTACGAAGTTCAAGAGCAAAGGGTTAGTGAAGATGGTTACAAAGGTTGCTTGTGTTTATCGATTGGGGGAGTTCAAAAATGCTTTGGGTGACATTTTGAGTAGGAACGTTGAGTGTTGGAAGTACTTAGAAAAGTGTGGACTGGCGACATGGTCAAGGGTGTACTTTCCTGGAGATCGCTATAACTTGATGACAAGTAATATTGTTGAATCCTTAAACGACGCATTACGGAAGGGTACAAAATCTCCTCTAATTGAATTGGTTATGTTCATTCAGTCTTTGATGACTCGTTGGTTCGCAGCTCGAAGGAAGAAATCAGTTTTGCATACTGGGTTTGTAACACCCCATGTGGACAAAGTTAGTACAATGAATTTAAATCATGCAAAGGGGAGTAGAGTGACGTGTATCAATCCTTGGTGTTATGAGGTAGTTGGGCTATATGGGGAGAGAGTCACTGTCGACATTAAGGATAAGAAATGCAGCTGCAGGGTCTATGATAAATTAAAAATCCCATGTGGGCATGCGCTGATTGCTAGCGGTGTAAAGGGGGTTCCATATGGGTAGCTTTGTGCGGATTACTACAGGACAACGGTGTGGCAGAGGACTTATGAAGGTGAAGTTAAACCGCATGAGGACATTAAGGATGGAGATATACCGGAGAGTATTCGTGTGAGGGTGGTAGGACCTCCCAAAACTAGAAGGCCATCCGGTAGACTAAAACAGAGAAGGATCCCTTCTATTGGAGAAAGATCGGTACGTCCTTTTATTGCCAGGTGGCCTGGTTTTTGGTGGGATAACTATCCAGGAAGCAAATATGCTTTTGGATGGGTAACCAACCAAGTAGCCTTTTTTGGTTGTTTTTTGGGGGCTGAGAACCAGGTTTAAGATGCTTTACAATAACATTGATCGTTTGAGGTGAAGTTAGATTATGTTGGTTAAGTTGTTGATATGGTTTAAACGAATCCGTAACGCTGAATTTATGGATGGGAAAGCATAGGCCATGTTCTGATGCGGATGAAATGATTCTGACGAACTTATGGATGAGAAATCATAGACCATGTTCTGACAAACCCCAATTCTCCGTTAATTCATGAATTCATGGGATCACTTTCAGATCAAATTTTATTGTTGTATGAAGTAACTATACCTCAGTTCACCCCAATTTCATTAATTCATTTTATAGGGATTTGTCAGAATTGTTGAATGAAGTAACTCTAAATCACGAATGCATAGTCTTAACTCTAGATTCAAAAGGAGGTGTATGTGCCTTGCTTTCAAATTCCCGAATTCACAACAAGTGGTACGCCGTCAAATCCGCCCATTCAAATTCAACCATTCATTACAAACTGGTACTAGCAATCGCACATGAGTACCAATTCATAAGTATTTAAATTGAATCGGAATTTAAACATGAACCAATTCAGAAGTCTTAAACATGAACTGAAATACAAACATGAGTAGAAGTCATAAGTAATCCTACATCATTCTCTTACATGAACTTAATAACACAAACCATAAGTAATGCAGCCAGGAACATAAATGTCATCTTCTTCTTCATTTCACCTTCCCGTGCCTGAATGTGATTAATTACATTACTCTCATGCTTTAGCTCTCTCATTTCCTCTTCTAGATTAGCCAATTTCCCTTCATTCCTAATCACATCAGCCATAAATACTTTTAGCTCTCTCATTTCCTCTTGTAGATTAGCCAGTTTCCCAGTCATCTTGTGCAATTCGTTACTAACGGCTTCATCCATCCATTTAAACATATGGTTATCATTCTGCCACTACAAAACAATGACAAGTCTTATCAATATACCAAAAGGAAAAAGCTGGATTCACTCCTCTTCCCACAAGCACACACAGCTTCTTGAATTACAACAAGTAGTATTCTTTCAGCTTTACAAATAAATGAACAACCCGAGAAGAGGAATCATGTAGCCGTAGTTGTCTATCTTATATAGCATTTAACTGATCAATTTTAAGAAAACAAAAAGATATGCTCTTGGGAAACTCCAAACAATGACAATCCGACTTCACCATATACCAAAACAATGAAAATTAAAACGCGAAAAGGAATTCAGATTCACTTAATTTAGATATAATCACGAATTTGAATGACAGAATAGTGAACAAACCTGCAATCGAGCATCACTTGAACCTTGCGATGTGAATACGTACTCATCATCATCTGTTAGCTTCGCCAAGGACCTTTTGCTATCCGAACTATCAGACATCTATCCTTCCTCTCTTCACTTCGCCGAAGCAATGGTCGGTAGTCTCGTCGTAGTTGTCTTTAGACCTTGAAAAAATTCGGGTATTAAGGATTTGAAATCTTTCTCGGAAAATCCTACGCCTTCGGTTAGTGAAATACCGGGTTATTCTATTGATTTCGATTTCCCCATCGGTTTCCAAAAATGATCTAAACATGAGGGTTCTAAATTCTATTGATTTCGGTTTACACCTGCGGTTTCAAAATTAGTGTAACCAAATTGCAATGTTTAACCAAATTGGTCTAAAAAATTGGGGATTTAGTTGTGGGTAGATTATATTGATTTCGGTTGTCCCTTTCAGTTACGCAATATAAAAATTGCTTATGAGTAATTATCGTTATTTTGTTGGTTAAGTTATTGATATGGTTGATACGAATCCGAGACGCTGAATTTATGGATGGGGAATCATAGGCCATGTTCTGATGCGGTGAAATGATTTTGACGCACTGAATTATAACCAATGTGATGTGAAGTGCATATGAATTCGGTATTTCAAATTAAGGTTCTGAAAACAGATTCCATAACTGTGAATCGAATTGAAAAAGACTAATTTGAGCGAAAGTGAATTGCGAATTTGTAACTAGGAATTAGGTTTGCTTAATTCAGATTAAAGGACTACAAATTTAGGAAGGAACGGTTATGATATGAATCCGGTTTGTTGATTTGGATGATATGAATCTAGTTTGTTGATTGCGAGTTCGTATCTACTTAATTTGGTTTGTTGATATGTTCGGATGAATTTATGGATCATATGAATCCAAGATGCTGAATTTATGGATGCTATGTTTGGATGAATTTAGTGATGCTATGTTCGGATGAGACACTGAATTAGTAAGAATTTGTTGGGATGTGCATATGAATTCTGTAATTTGAATTCAGAATCTTTACACAGGTGTCATTATTGTGAATCGAATTAAAATAGAAGAAATTGTATTTGAGCGTATGTGAAGTCCGTTTTCGTAACTGCTATTTCTTTGTTATGAATTCAGATAAAATGACTACATATTTCGGAAGGGAACTGAGAACATATTAGTTGTAGAGCGAAATAAATGACATAAGAAAAGGAACGTTAACAGTATTTTTCGACAACGAAGTCACAATAATCTAAGACTGGGCTACGTAGATAACTTAGTACAGATGGGCAACGAAATGAGCAAAGGCATCTAGAGCAAATTGCTTTCTCAATGCGTCGACATCCGCATCCGCTATTGTTCCCATTTGCTCGGCATCCATACCAACGCAATGCATTTCAAGAAACTTCGCCGCTAGTGGCCCACAGTCACCAGCGCGGTCGTTTTGAGAGACTGATGCATGGCGAACGTAAGTGAAAGGCGTGTATCCGTGTTCCTGGGATAATTGGTAGTTGTAGAACCTCTTGATTATATAGGGAAGCATATGTGCAATAGGCTCTATGTGCTTTTGTAGGTCTGAGTTGTCATTCAAACTTATCATGGAATCAAATACCTCGATTGACCACATCTGGAGGTTAATCACAAGTCCGACCCAGTGACATGAATCCTAGTTCATTGGGGCGTGTAGAGTATCTAGATCAGCTAGCCATGTTGATCCTTCCTTTGAAGCGAATTTCTTGATGCCATTTGGCCATCTGAAGACCTCTTTGTTTTTCGAATTTTGGAAAGCTTGAACTTTCAGTTGCAGCTGACTTATGAATCACAGGGAAATGAACATAGATCTCTCTCTGGCTAGAGTTTCGGTGTGATGAGACTGTAGTAGTTCCATTAGGACTTCCATGTGCTGGAAAACATAATGTAGATGTTAGAGTTAGTGCGAAATGATTAGGTAATTCAAAATTTATGAAACAATGGAATTATGAAGGGTGGTTATATGTTTTTGAGGAGAGGTAGACTTACGGTTGTGGTAACCCAGTCCAGTGCGAGGAAGAAATTGTTAGCTAAATCGGTAACTGTTGTCCTGTGTTTCTTGGGAAAGGCGAATTCGAAGGACCAATGATTAGATGAATGTGAGATACTGAATTTATTAAAAATAGATACCGAATTTGGAATAACAATAATTAGATGTGAATGCGAATTTAAAGTACGTAATGTAAAATAGCGAATTTAAAGTACTGGTTTATCCGAATTTGTGAAATAGCGAATGTAAAATATCGAATTTAAAGTACGTAATGTAAAATAGTGAATCTAAAGTACGGTTGAAAGCTTTAAAACTTACTTGTCAGGTTCCGATGCGAGATATAGGTCCAGTCTGTTGAATGTTTCCATGTCGATATCCGGAAAAAGTTGTGTTGTATCCCTCATCCCCTTTGATATGAATATCTTGGACAAGGATATCTCTTCAGAGGAAATTGAGCGTTTAGACATCTTTTTAGCAGGGGAGCCGTCGCTCAGGTACACAACTTCATTGTTTGTTGTTTGGCGCATCTGTAGAGGTTATAGATATGTTGGTAAATTGTGTAAGCAAACGCGTTTATAGATAGTATTTTGAATCGGTTGTAACCTTAATCGGGGATATAGCTTTGGCTACTCTGGGCCTTAGTTTATGCTTGTATGTCCTTGGGAACTTGTGAGAACTATGATCCAGGTGGGGTTCTTCTGTTGGGTGTTGGACTTCAGAAGTTATCTTGTTGTGTAGTACACCAGATTCTTCAGCAAATATGGCTGGTGTTTCGTCCTGTAAAAAACAATAGAATGTTGTGTTATTGTCTTATTGTTAGACATGACGTCCTATGTCTGGATGAAGATTTGTAGTGTACCCATTTTGGTGGGATATTGTGAATATCATCCTCGGGTGCTTGATATAATAAATTGTGTGAGGAAAAAGAAAATATTTCGGTAATGTAAGAGTACTGGTCTTTTTAAGATAACGAAATCTTAGTTAATTGACCTGACTAGAAGTTTGACCATGTGGATCCAGAGCAATGAACGGCAGTGATTTGGGCTTGAGTGTTGTTATGGCTTCTTGTGATGCATGTTGGGATTTTGTTCTGGCTGGGGTGTCTACAACAACGGACTTGCCATGTGCTTTTTCGATCCCTTGAGTAGAGGTATGTAATATAGTAGTTAAGTAGTAGTAATGTGTTTTGGTTACTTAAATTCCTAAAGAAACAAATTTTAGATATACTGACCTGGGGTGGGGAAATGTTTTTGTTGTCCTGGATGTAGTCTGGGAATTGGACGTAATTTGAAGGAACTGAGTACTTAGTTGGTGATGTGGTGTCCTTAAGAATGGTATTAACTAAGTTGGAGATGGCATGCAGAGAATATTAAATGTGAGTTACATTTTGTATAAAATGACGAAGATATTGACCTGCTTCACAAGAATCCTACTTAAAATGACGTACTTGGTGGGAAATGTCTGCATCCGCGTGTGGAGCTGCTTCACACGAATCATGTACAACGTATATATAGTTAGACGAACTGAATAAATTGAAAATGCGTTTCTGAAGAGGTAGTATTGTTGTTCTCCCAACCTTAATGTACTGTTTGGGAGGTGTGCTGAACATTGGTAGATGAACTTATTTTTGGAAAAGAATGAAAGGAATTTGTAAGTGTTTAGTATGAAGTCTTTAATTCTGAGATTCGGTCATTCATGACCATTGGGTGTTTACATACCGCTGTGGATACGAAATCTAGTTTTGTGGTCGGTGAGATAGAGTTATCAGTGTCCTGTATAATGTGGCGAGGATGCGAAGTCAGTAATGTTTGCTTTGTTTCATCGAATTTGTATTCGTGAATATTTGACTATAAAGACTAACCTTTTTCGCTTCGTTTGCTACAGCATTGGAGGGGGACTTAGTGTTCTCTGACTGCGTTGTACTTGTTTCGAGTACTAGATCACTTTTGATGACCTGGATAGAAAGAGAGACATGGAGAGATTTAAAAGATTTAAGCTGAATCTTAATTCGAGAAATGAAAGACTATCATGGAGAATAGCAGACAATAACAGCCAAGCTCACCTGAATGTTTAGAATTGCGAATTGAAAGAGAAATAAGGTTTGTTGAAGATGCATTCGCGAATTTAGAAACGTGTTGATTATGATTTTGAAGCTATTGATTTAGAAGCAATGAAATCTCAGTACTAACCGGTTTGGAAACGTAGCCCTCATTTCTTGCCGGTGAGTTTGAGATCTCTGGTTGTATAGATGGTTCGGCAAGTGACAGACTCATCGAAGGCTTAAGATTACGATAATGTTAGATATAACATAGAATATTGCGATGAACGAAAGACTTAACGGGCATATAGGTCACAATAATATCATCGAATATCTAAAGAATGAAATGGTAAACCTTATCGGTGAATACAAATGTAATGGGTGGTGCTCGTTGATATTTAAGTGAACATGAATTCACGAATTTGTATTCGTGGACATTGAATAGAGAGTACTAACCGTTTTGGTAACGGAGGCCACATTCCTGGCCGGTGAGGTAGACAAGTGTGATGTGGGTTGGGCTGTTGTAGGAGTCATGGTAATCTGAATGCATATGGGAGACGTAAGTTTTAAAAATGAAGTTCACATGAAGCGTGGAATGTTATGGTGAACAGTATCTCTAGAATTGCATGCGTGTTGACTAAAAATGATAGGTAGTATAACTGAAGAGTTAAAACATAATTACTAACCAGTGTTTTGGACGGTGACTTTGAGTTCTCTGGCTCCTGTAGACTGTGTTCAGCAAGTGTAGGAGTCCTCAAAGTCTAAAGATGCGGTAATGTTAGATACAACATAATCGGATCGTGTGGAATGGAAAATTGATAAATGGTGTGTGTACTAGGCTTACTGAAGCTCGACTAGTTTATCCTATTTCAGAATTTGGATGTGTAGTTTCATGTAGCAGCAAAGGCTGTAAAGAAACGATTTAATAATTGAACGAGAAATATAATTGATCGAAGTTTAATATGGAATTACCTCAGGTGTTTTTGAATTGGTGTTACTGGGTTGGCAGACCCGTTTCTTGGGGGTTTTCCAGAAACCCATACTCTTGCTCTTGCTGGATAATTTCCCAAAACAACCAAAGCAAGTTNGCAGTGACTTCTTTTAGTTTTGTTTCCAGACGAGCAGTTTGGTCCTCGTAATTTTTGCGAAGTTCATCAATGTCCTTTGTATGCTTGGCTGCTTGGTCAGATAACCTTTTATCCATGAATTCCATGACTTCTTCAAATGTTTCTGGTAAATGACTGTAGTAACCAGTAATCCTCCGTTGTTTCCGTTTAGATGATCTAAGGTCTTGTGGTAGACCGTGTTTTGTGCCAACTTGACGATCTAATACATTTTTCTGGTGCGTACGGTGCTGGTCTTTGATTTTGCGAGTCTCTATTGGGAGAGAGGAATCACCACCTGGCCAATCTGCGTTTGTGAAAGTTTTTTGCTGAGATATAAGTTTCTCTAGGTGGATTACACTCTTGTTTGTAGCCTCGTCATACCACACAGCCCACCCCTCTGGGTGGATATCACTAAGTTCCAATGTTGGTTGTACTGATAGCTGTACAATGTACAACTCGATGAATTAGACAATGCGTAAATATACTGAGGCTTGTGAATTCGCATAAAATGTGAATTTAAATTCGGAATTTGAAAATGCCAAGACATGAACACCGAGATTTGGTAAACCGAATTTTAGAATGAATTCGAAAACATTAAATCCTGAAGGGAAAAAGGAAGTACGGTTATGATAATTTGAGCCTATAATGGTAAACCTGAGGACTAAATTCAGTTGTAATGGAGATTTGAAAACGAAAGTTTAAATGAACTTGTATTCGTGAATTCGATATGTAAAGAAAGTAATGGGAAACATGCAAGTATCATTACATTAAGGGAAAACGAATTTGAGTTGGAAAACATTCATGGGAAAACCGAATTTATTAAGTAGTGATTCGTTGCAAGTATCATTGGAAGTAAACAGACATATTGATTTACAATAAACTTTTGGTGAATTGGGAAAAACGAATTTATGAATGAGTGGGAGGATGTAAAAAGACGTAATAAGCGGGAATATGCAAGTGTAATGTAATAGTAATGCTAGGGAAAGAAATACAATTACCATAGCGTCATGCTCAACATCTAGAACGTCTTGCCGTGTCATGACTGTGTTCTTCCCTAGCCCAACAAATGGAATGTCAAGCAATCTTTTCAGGTCGGTTCCATGAGCCACTTTTTCGAGCAGTTTGGGAATGCACCTAAAAGCCAATAGCTGCAGAACAAGGGGAAATTCTTTTAGACTGAATGATTGTTGACGTAGTTGTTGGCGAAATCCGAGAACTGGGTCTGGGCATTTCATTGTTGCTTTGGGTAAAGGTCGCATAGCCGCAATAGTCTTAAGGAATGATTCTCTGCCCCATGGAAATTCCATGAAATCGGCTTGATCCTTTAACATTTCCACATACCGCGGGGTTGGTTTGTGGAGCTGGCGGTTTGCTATAAGTACGCCGTCAACAATTAGGATGAGGGCTAGTCCAAGTCTCCTCCAACCTGGCATATCCTCACTGAAAGCAAGCAAATCAGATACATCCGCAAGGGTGGCTGAAGTGTCAGGACCTATGATTGCTTCCCAAGTCGATCATTTGCCAATGAAGACATGGTCGATGGGATCTGGGTCGTAGTACCTTGGAAACTGGCCACAGTGCAAACCAGTTAACTCAGCAAACTCGATAAGAGAGAACCGTATAGGTTGCACACCAAACACGGTCCAGAGGTGGTATTTCTGAGTTGTAAGGATCTGCCGGCTTAATAGGCAATGAATAAGCTGGCATGAAATTGGACACCAAGAGGTGGGTATCTTGTATAGATTCCCAAATTTTGAGCTGAGTAATATATCCCATTCTGGTGTCCCTTTAAGTTTGGATTGAACTAATGATAATATATCGGGTCGGGAATACACATTCAATCTAGCTTTCGGATATCTTCCTGCTGCAAATAGTCTTTCTGGTAGGTGGGCGTTGCTTTGTTCATCTTCTTCATTGATGTCTACACAGGAATCATTAAAGCAGTTAGTAAGAAGAAATAGTATTTGAGAGACGATTTTACCATGGTTGAAATGCTGCCCGAACATGAAAAACCGATGGAAAAGCGAACATGAAACATCTACTTCAACTGGGCGAACATGAAATTAAAGTTCTAAAGAACAACAACATGTCTGGGTAACGGAACCAGAATTTTTTGTACCCGAACACAAAATTAGTATGAAATCGAACACAATTTTATGTACCAGAACAAAAATGGAGGTTACCGAAGAAAAATAAACCCTAGATTTTGAATTCGATGCGAGATTGGATTGGGAACTCTTAAAACTTGGAAATTACTGTTAAACCCTAAGGCATCTTTACAAGTTGGAGTGTAGGAGTAATTTTCTTGGAGTAAAATTGTGAGGATACTAAACACCGAACACGAAACATGTTAGCCGTAAAAACTAAGAAGATGGTTAATGCAAAACTCAAAACTCACCGGCCATGGACGGGCTGGTAGATCGGAGTAAGTGCCGTATGAGGAGACCGTAGTAAGTGCCGGAGGAGGAGACCGGAGTAAGTGACGGAGGAGGAGGCTATCGGCGAAGTAGAAGTAAAAGAAGAAGGAAGTAAAAATAAGATGAGAGTAAAAAGAAGAAGGAGGTTATCTATCGTGGGTTATGTAGAAGGGATGTTATCTATCATATTTTTACTGGTTTATCGTTTATTTTCATAATTGTCTTGATATTATTTGAGAAGTGGAGTTGTATAGAATTTGAAATTCTTTTGTGAAATTGTCTTGATATTATTTGTGAAATTCTTTTGTGAAATTCATTTGTGAAAATCTTCTGTGTAATTTTAATTGTCTTGATATTATTTTAGAAGCGGTTACTTGAATTATTTTGTGTAATTATAAATTAATTTGGAAATTAGTTCTGAATCCACGAAGGTTCAAAGTTCAACACTTTAGCAATATGAAATCTATAGACATATTATTCCGAATTTGAAACTCTGAAGTGTGAACTTAGTTGGTAAATGAAGCCGGCGGAAGTATAAAGAAAGTTCTTCTAAAATGAAATTTTATAAGATAAGTTTTCGAAATGTAAATGTGGAGCACAAAGAAAATCAATTCACTTAGCAAGTCACTTAGCACATGAGAGAGTATAGTACATAACGATAAGGCATAGAAGGATAGTGAATAACGAAATCTTCATGTGTTTGTAAATGTCTTGCCTAAGTTCATCTAACTTAACGTCTACCATTGACTTGTTCTGATCAATATATTGAATTATAAGTCTTTGCGATTCCTCAGATTGAACGTTGATAGATTCAATCTCCTCTAAAATACCTTCCTCTATCCATTTAAAGAGGTGATCATCGTTTGCAAGCTAAATATGATGAACATTAAAAACCATTTTATTTTAGTTAATGATATCTAAAAAGTTTAGGAAATCAGAGTCTATATGAATTTGGTACCTTGTTTGTTGCAGCGTACTCACACCTAAAATAACGGCGGTAAGGATTCTGATCGGTTTTAGATGTTTTGGTGAGAAGTTTCTGACCACACCAACAAGAAGATGGGATTCCAACGACACGTACTCTTCGACGAGTGTGTGAGGATCCGCTTGAGGAGTTAGTCATACTGAAACTGAACTGAATTTTGTCTGAATGAATGACATTAAATTTCAGAACATGTATATTGTCTTGATGCACGAAGCCGAATTTAATGTATTGAATTTAAGTTTGGCGGTATTCAGATATGGTATGGGAATTTATTAAACTGAATTTAAGTTCAGGCGAATTAAGGAAATCAAGCAGAAATACAAATAAAGCGAATGTAATGAATTCAATATAGCGAATTTAACAAAGCAAATTTAACAAAGCGAATATAACAAAGTGAAATAAAGCGAATGTAATGAATTCAATATAGCGAATCAAACCGAATAGATAACCTACTGAAATACGCGGGGGATAAATACCGAGAAAGCTCCGGTTTCCTTTTGAAAAGCGTTAATGCGAATTGGGTGAATAAGATAAGCGAAGGAAATGAATATGTAAAATTGGTAATGAAGAAAGTGGGAATGATTGAAACTCAGGGATTGAAACTCAGTTGATATACGATAATGAACAAAGTCAAAATGATTGAAACTCACTAATTGAAACGGCGACGGCGAAGGCGAAATGTGAAAACCCTAAAAATAACAGACGATTCCGAGTATGCAGAGGATTTTGAGATGGCCGGTAAGAAGATACAGGCGACGCCGATGTTGGAGAGGGCCGAAGAGAAACAGCGAAGGCGAGCGACGGGAGAGAGAACAAGTTTTGTAGCGAATTACAAGGAAGAGAACAAATTTTTGGGATAACACACGTTTTGTAGAACATGGGCAGAGAAGCAAAGTTAGAAATATAGTTAGTGAAACTGATCTAGTTAGAGGGTAGAAAAGTAAAATCCTCTTTATTTTGTGACAAAGAATAAGGAAGTGACATAAATGACAAATTCTTTTTTTTTTTTTGTGACTTTTGGGACAAATTGATCTTCGTCTTTCTTCCTTCACATTGTTGTTACCTTCAGTGTTTGTCGCATTTTCTTTTTCCTAGAAGCTGAAATAACGCCCCAGCTCATCTGTATTTTGTTCGGTTCTGTGAATCTTCAGATCTTGATCTGAAACATACAGGTTCTCTTCTGTTCTAAGTTTAATGTATTTTCATTTTGTTGTAATGATTCTTAAAAATGAAACCTTTTTTATTTGTGGATGGCTAAATTACTCTCACAAATGATGGGTCTCGTTAAAGTTATTTTGTTTTTGATGTGACTTTCTTTGTTGTAATTCATTGGCTTAGATTGCGATTTAAAACTTTTCGACCAAATTTGTTTTTTGAGTTCTTATTTTGCTAAAATCAGAAATGGTTTGAAGATCATTTACTTCTCTGTGTTTGCTTTTCTTTGCAGAATATGTTTCTTTTTATATGATAATTTAGTTTGTAGTATTGAGCTGAGAACTGATAATGTTTCTAAGTGTTCTTGCTTTTACCTGCAGGAGCTGTTGATGGGATTCACCCATTGTAGAGGGAGGGGATTCATGGAGACCTAATATTGCTTAGAGTTGATTAATCCTAAGTTCAGGATATAATTGTCCTGAAAACTCATTACAAAAAATTTGGTTCACATATGTTACGCCGTCTTCGATGGCTAATCGGATTGAGTAAAAA
>OVAO01001053.1:0-16690 GCA_900406285.1 Biscutella auriculata
GTCTAAGGAATTAAATATGGGTCCAGCCACTCTCGCATGAAGGACCTCTCTCGGGATCTCCTTAACACCGCACTCTCGTGTCCAAATGCTTTAGGAAACCCCGAAGCAATCATTTTACCATAGCCCATCCTATACTCTACCCTAACATGCTTTCATACCGCGCTCTCGCACCTAAAATATTTTGGCAATCAAGAATATTATCTAGAACTGAATAAAGTCTAACTGAAAGCTAACTATCCCATTTTAGGGTTTAGAAGCTTTCTTTAGATCATGACTAAGTCGGTCGGCCTACAGTCAAGCCTTAAGAGCACCTTATTGAATAAGATACTTGTAGTTCTAAACCCCGGAACACCATATCTAGAGNATAGTTGCAAATGGAGAAATGAAGAGACTATTTATAGGCAAGCATGCATGGGCAAAAACGTCCATTTTTGGCAATTTCATGCATGAATATCGGCCAAGGCCTGCCCGATATTGACCCGGGCAGGCCGATATTGATCTGGGCAGCCGATTTCTCATTGGGCAGACCGATGTTGCCCGTATCGGGCGGGACCTGGCCGATGTGCCCTCTCTCCTGGCCGATATTGGCAGTATCGGCCTGACCTGGCAGATATTGGCAGTATCGGCCTGACCCTGGCCGATGATCCACTGGTTTGGCCGATATTGGGTCTGGTTGACTGGTAAAGTTGACTCGTTCCCGCCTTTTTCATACGCGGAATATGCACAGACTTCCTGAACACGTGGAAATGCAATATATACCCAAATGCAATCCTAAAAGACTCTAAAATGACTGAAAACATATAAAACCGAGGAAAAGACAGGGTTAAAATGACGATAAAAACCAAGTATATCAGTTGTCGAACCAACTCGGGGGTAATTAACTCACAAGTCCTATGATAGATTTTACTAAGTCTAGGCAACACAAAAGGGGTTTGTTTGTCACTAACAACTCCTAAGCAATTAAATAAAACAAAGCAATAAACTGAAAATGAAAGTAAACTAACTAAACTGCAAATGATAAAAATCAGAATTTAAAAGCAAACTTATGGACAAGGGGATTGATAATCGATAGGAGTTTTCATGCTAGAATGGTTTACTAACTACCCTTGGCTTATTCTATGTCTAGGAATCTCTAAACTAGACTAGCTCGCTGTCGCACAACTAGACCCTTTTCTAATCCTACCATTACACAAATCTCTTGGTAATGAAGCATTACTAGAAAGCATTAGACACAATTCCATACAACAATTAATCGATAACTTAAACAATCTCTTGAAAAGAATCGACTAACAACCTATTCACTTAATTCGGGAATCCTATCAAGAACCTCTCGGGTGATAAGTTTCCTATAGATCTAGATTTGGTTAGCTACAAGCACATGAACAAGTTGAGAATATCATTTCTACTATCAATCTAACCCATAATCCATAAGTCTATAAAGACTACTCACAACTCATGCCTAGAACACTTTGACAGTTTCTAGACATGGTTTGTGATAGAAAACAAGATTAGAAACAAGAAACTAAAGCAAGAACAACAATAAAAACAAGAACAATTATATAAAGTAAACTTGCATAAATTAAAAGTACCAAAAGTATGTCACACAAATGAGATCAAAACTTCAAAACCTAGGAAAAACTGAGAGAAAAACCCGTTTTTAGGGTTTTTGGGGTTGGGTATTTATATAGGAGACCAATAATCGGTTCAAATATGGAAAGTAGATTTGGGGCGGCGAAGCCTCCGCCGGTCAGTGCAGACCGGCGTGCCTTGTCCAGTCTTCCTACTCGGGCGTGCCGGTAAGTACAGACATATTCTCAGCATAAGGCTCCTCCCAACCATAATCCTTCACTAAGAACATCTCCGTTCGGCCGTCGCAGTTACAAATCTCACGAACGTAGTTTCTTTGGAGTTCTCCCATCATTGGTTGGTCGACCCAAGATGTAATCTTTGAGAGGTTTTATAAAAGGAGAAAATATTTGGAAGCCATGTTGCTTTGTCTTGCCAATGAGACATATTAGGATCAACTCGTACGCATATTGTGCTTGTTGGTGTCCTTTGTTTGCAGCTTTAGCTATTTATTTTAGTTCTCTATCTTGTTTTCGTTGACTACTATTACTGTGAAAGTAGTTGACGAGTCCTTTACGGTGCAGCGCTTCCGTGTTTCCAATATTGCCAAATCTCTTGAAAAATCTGGAAGAATTTCTCAACTTTTCACTGTTATTGGTCCATGGAAACATGGGAAGTTTATGGAGAGAAACTTGTTGGAGAACATATTGATCATTACAATGTTTTTGAAAAGACTTTGACGTTTTTTCGAGAATGTGAGCATCAGATAAGGAAGAGACATTATTCGTTTGTGAGATCTCACAACAGAGGAAGAAGAAACGAGAAGATTTGACGTGTGAGTTCATGAGGGGTTAAAGGGTAGTATTTATACCTGTAAACGTCGTCATAATAAAACAGTGCAAAGGTCGCTCCCTCTCATAACTCGAAGTCATAAGTAATAGCTGTAAAACGGTGTGAAGGATGAACTCAAACTTCCATAGAAAAAGGCGGGAAATAAGTCGTATCCTCACTTATTAAACTTCGAGATGTGGCTGACTTATTTGTATGGTCATGTGGAATTATATTACAACTTTTCTACATAAATAATTCAACCGAACTTGATGGCTTACTTACATTAATATGGCAGATTTATGTGATTATGGTTGACTTACGTAAAAAAGTTTCAGCTGACTAATTTTCGCCGCCTGATTAATGACATCGGACGACACAGTTACTAAATTCAGGGTAAATTTATAGGATGTCATGAAGGCTGAATTATGTTATATCAGCCTTAGAAAGCTAGATTGAAAGTAAACTCGACTGTTTGCGGTTGACTTATGAGCGAAAGAGCTGGTTTATTGAACAGTCATAACTTTAAAGATTTTAAAAGTCATATGAAACAAACAATAAAACAAACATTTAACGGCTGAACTTAGATTAAACTTATGGTTTAACAACAAAACAAACATTTAAAAAGTCATAAAAATCAAACAAACATGAAAACAGTCAAATTCTAGGATCAACGGCTTGAGGATTGTTGGACAAGAGAAGAACAATTTCCCGGTACCAGACATATGGGAGCTTGTTAGACATATGGGAGCTTGCTCAACGTCGTCCTCTTCCACCAAAGCCCACTCTTCCTCTCAACCGTACGCCATATTTAAATACTCCAACGTCTGGGTGATGGTGTCTCCACATTCGCATGGGTCATGCACCCATCAGCCTAGCCAAAAACCCATAACCTTCTCTTTCTCGTGCCCTAATTACACTGAAAAGTACAATCCCAAAAATATATTGTGTTTCACGAGAACCTCTATTAGCAGCGCGGGTTAACTCATCCACTCATTTTATTCGTTTTCCTATCCTTATTCCTACATCAAAGCAATGCTTCACTCCTTTGCGGTACAACGCATCGACATTTTCCATCCTTCTAAGTTTCTTCATAAACTTCCTGTATCCCTCTTCTTCTTCAGGTTTTTTCAAAGACATGATACCACGGAAGATTCTCCAGATTACATTCGAGAAGGGGCTCGGGTAAATCCATGATGTTTGTTGCCATCTTTGTGTCTTCGATTTTACTCGAGAAGATTTAAGGCATGAGTTCATCGCGGGAATCAATGGGGAGTATTTAATACCTGTAAAACGGTGCAAAAGATACTCAATCGTCGTCATATGGGATGGAGCTCAAAAGTCCTCTCATCTTGTAAATTTAGAAAATTCAGGAATTAAATACTCATAATAATATTGTTTAAAATATTTAATATTAACGATACAGTTGACTTCTTGAACTTTGCGATACGGCTGATTTCTTTTTCCCTAGCCCATAGTTAATTATGTTCTACAACTGACTTGACTGAATAATAAGATATTAAATTAAAAGATTCGTCATTTATTTTTAATCGATTAAACCAAAGTAATAACCAGAATCGATTCTCGTTCATCTTGAACTTTGCGATGCGGTTGATTTGTTTTTCCTAGCCTAATTATTATGTGTTGTGGCTGACTATACTGAATAATAAGATATTAAATAAATTTGTCATTTATTTTAAATCAATCAAACCAAGTGTTATAACCAAAATTGATTTTCGTTCAACTTCAACGAACCGAAATCGATTTTGGTTCAATTTAAATGAAACATTTGATATTTAAACGGTGCAACCAAAATCGATTCCCATCCTTTTTAATTATGTTTCGAAACTGACTTGAAGGAACAAAACACATAATAAAGCAGATTTACGGCAGCGTTATGATATATCAACCGTTTAAAGCTGGATTAAGGCGAATAAATTACATGTTCAAAAAAAGTATTGGTTTCACGGGCCCAAATACATTTCTGACACATCGGAGCATTACGGGGGTCATACTGTCCAATTGTGTCTACCCTTCGTTCAAACAGATCTTCCATATAATTCCCGTTGTGGACTTCGTCACAACTGCAATCAGAAACATAGTCCAATACAATATCCTTGGACTTATCTGGGGGATATGTTTTTGTGTTACGTTCAGTTATGCTATAGTTATGAATGCCTTCTGTTTTTATTAATGCTAAGTTACTCGTCACGGCAGATATATGATAATTGTTCTTTTTGTGGCTGAAGTTTTGATTTTATTGCTTATGAACTCTAAATGATAAAAGAACAATAGAATTGATATTTCATTATGGAAAGTTGATGGATTAGAGAGGCTCAAAGGCTGATCTACCGATCTACAAAAGGCACAAACGCCAAATACACGCGAAAATAAAGAGGAGATAATTGGTGTTGCTCGAAGTCCCGGGGAGGAGGAAACCATGTCATGAAGTTTGAAGTTAAGACACCTCCTCGACGAAAATCATCGGCTCAACGGTCACTATCTGTATTGCATCCACGTCAGTGTGGATACAATGACAAGGGATCGTCGCTCAGTATGGATACAATGACAAGACGATAGGCTTGAGAAAGCAGATCAGAATGGCGGAGATGTCGTTATCAGACTCCATGAGAAAGTCCTTCCGAAATTTTGGGCGAGAAGGCCAAAGAAAAGTCAATAGAAAGAGTCTAGGTATGAAAAAGTTCCAGAATTAATGAGTTCAAATGAAACACATTTGTCTTTAAAGACGAAGATGAAGGGAGAAGACAAAGAGGAGCAGGTCCAAACATCGTAATCTACGAATAGGGAATCTGAACCAACACATCGTAATCTAAATATCTTCAAAAATTCCCAACTCAGACGAAAGGTAAATAAACAAATCTAACTCATAAATCAGTAACGGCTGATTCACGGGTAAGAATTAAGTCTAATACGACTGATTTACCATCTTATACAGGTGACAACCCTGACTTTTGGGATGGTAACAATCTCAGCCTACGACTGAGTTCTGCTTAAACGACTGAGTTCTGTTTCAATGTCGTTGGCTTATAATCGTTGACTTAATACTTCATTTAATGGCTGGGTAATACAACCATTAGCAAAAATATCTTAATACGACTGATTTACGGATATGATTTACGGATTATGGATATCGATACTTTCTTGAACGTTTGGCTTTTGGTTATATTACGGCCGCTTAACGTCTCTATTTAGTCTAAGTTACTCTTTATGGCTGATTTATGGAAAACTCAAGGTTGAGTTGTGTTTTTATTACATAAGGATTTCGTTTGATTATGGCCAAGTTACTCTAGATCGATTCCTCTTACTCTCCCATGGAATTAAGGTTTGTTGGATATTGAAACAAATAAATAGAAAAGAATTTTCATTAATACGGGTCGATGGAGTACATAGCCTCGAAGGCCGATCGAACATTCTACAAAAGTCACAAATGCCAAAAGAAAATAGGAACATAAATAGGGTAAGATTTCAGAAACACAAAAAGCAGATGATCTGGTTATGCGAAAATAAATAGGGATGTATTGAAGAACTCTACAGCCAGCATAGATTCCTATAGAATTCGCGAAACATATTCACCAGAGCAAATGTAGATTCACATTTGGCATGAGGCGAGATCGAGTCAAGAACACTCTATATTCCCAATAGAGTCTACACTTGGGAATAGAGAATGTTCTTGACTTGATCTTCGTCTCATGTCAAAATGAGAGTCTACACTTGCAGATGACTGGCGTCGGTTCAAGAGTCTCCACGACCACCAGTAACTGTCACTCGGCGGCGAGAGAACTATTTGGAAGGATTTTGGCCAAAGTGACCATCGATCAGTAAAGATGCAGTGACAAGATAATTGTCCTCGGTGAGTATTTTGGAGATGTCAATATCAGACTCCATCAGAACGCCGTTTTGAGTGTAGTGCGATAGGGCAGAGAAAATACAAGAGAAAGGGTATAGGGAAGAAACGCTCCATAATTAATATTTCGTTGCACTCTATCGTGATGAAACGCATCTACCTTTATATTGAAACAAAGAGGAAGAGAAAAATAACTTAAAGTGTGGAACAATATTATCCGTTGGATTGATTATAATCAACGGCACAAGATCAGATTTAAGACAGAGTTTAGGGGGCTCAAACATCACACGACTCTTAATTATTATTATTTTTTTTTTGTCAACAGACTCTTAATTATTTATTCGTAGTACATTGTATATGATTTACTTTACCTCGGTAATGTGATAAGTCAGCATTTGCTTCGAAATAAGATAATAGTTGCATACTAAGACAGCATAGGACATCCTAGATACATACTTAATATTTTAATATATTAATACGACCACTAATTTTAGAGGAAAAGCGTTTTTGGCGGGATAACAATAATTGGGGGAAAATACTATAATATTTTTCGTGGGAATACAGTGATGGAGTATTCTTTAGTGTTTAGGTTTAGCCCTGTACAAATGAGTTCTGGCTTAATAATGAACATGTTGTTGACTTACTTGTCTTCTACGGATAACTTATGATTTAATTATGCCCAGCTAAATATAAACGGATGATTTACTTTTAAATTTATTGAATAGAATTTGTCTTATAATGTTAATGTGCTAATATTATGATTTAATTATGGCTAAGTTAACCATAGACTGCTGATCTACGGTATATCGTAATGGCTGATTTACGGAGTTAAATTTTACTAAATGGTTGGCTTATATCAAAGACTTATTTACGTATTATAATCTTGTCTTTAACAGTCGACTTCTATTTAACGCCATATTTACGGGTTATGGATAATAATACCTTCTTAACAAGCTGGCTCATGGTAACAAAAAGGCTAGCTTGTTTTAGCTTTGACTGGGTTATGGTTTAATCGCGGCTGAGTCTTGTTCATAAAGGTCAAGTTACTCGTCGATTTTGTGTGAAAACCATTTAAGAATGAAAACGATTTTGGTTTAAAACTCTGCCTTGAAATCAAAACTATCTCATCCTTTGAGTAAGTAACAGTGTGTTGCTAGACGACTGACTTGCGGGTTTGCAACTGTTCTATACGGTTGATTCTGGTTTAACTATGTCCCATATCTCAACTGTCTAAAACGAACATAAAAACAAGATCACTCATCCATTCAAGATGAAATTCGAAAATACGCGTTCCATAGCTGCGTGATAGAACATCTCAACATGTAATGCGTTAATATTTTAATATTTACTTAATTATTTATTGTACAGTGTTAATGTTTTAATGCGTTAATATTATTTATAGTAAAGAGCTCAGTGTTTAGGTTTACTGGGGTCTCATTTATGATTTGAATATTTATGCTTTAACGACTGAGTTATAGATTATAGTGGTTGACTTAATACTTAATTCCCGCTGATTTACGGGGTATTTTATTGGAGTTTTTTACTGGCTGACTTATTTTTATTGGCTTTCTGAGTTAACTCTAGACGGCCGAGTTATCCTGTTTTTTGCTTAGTTCGGATATAATTCTAGTTGAACTCGTTTCATTTCAGCTGAGTTATGAATTTACGGATTGAGAGAAACGACAACGTTTCATGTTTGGATTACGAATTATGATTCGTCTTACAAGGCCGATTTAAGTTGACTCTACTGCTGATTTGGTCTAATTTACTCTAGTATATTACCGCATTCCATGTTTACTCGATTTTAGTGCAGACATGTTCTCTTACATCGATAACGTAAAAAGACATCATTTCCCTCGTGTTATGACATCATAGCTGCCTAATAGGACAACATAGTCTTGCGTGATAAGACATCTCAACTTGTAATATTATACATTATAAAGGGGATGTATAAGGTCAATGTGTTAATATTTTAATATTAGTGTTGATATTATTCAGGGTATAATATCAATGTGTTAATATTTCGAGAAAAAAAGATTTTGTGTTCTCAACTCTGGTTGACCTTGTTTTAATTACGGCTGGCATATATAATTGAAATATGGCTGAGTTATGGTTTGATTTTGTTTTACTAGTTGTGTACTAAGAGATCATAGGACATTGTTAATGGCTGAGTTACTCTTCTCTTCACTGTCGATTTGCAGATTATAATTGTGTCTTTAAGTACGAACATAAAAACGGTTGAGTTGTAATTGTTGTTTCTAAACCATTACACTGCTTTCATTATAGTAACTATAATAAATATAGAAAGCAAGAACAATAACATTGTCTTCTTAATTACAAGTCATTCCATTTCTTAAATCTTGCTTTCAAAGTGATTAACGAGGTTCATCTCAATTTCTTCAATTCGTTGAATATCCTTCTCAAGCACTTTTTAACCTCTGTCATTTCCAAACACTTATCCAATTTATTGTTTATCTTTTCCAATTTTATCATGAACTGCATCATCCACCCGTTTGAATACATGCTTATCATTCACATCCAACTGCCAAAATCAAACAAACTATAAGAAATGATGATACGAACGACCAATTACGTACTCAACGAATTAACATAGCCAATCATACCCTCAGGCCGGCTGCACAGGAACATCGATAGAACCTTAGGTGCGGATTCAGTCTCGTTCTCGAGGCCAACACAACTATTTCTTTGCCACACGAACAACGTGCTGATACTCCGTACACTCTCGATGTCTGCCAGTTATATCTTGGTGTTGTACACTCCAAGGAAATTTCGGAATCGTCTGTCACCAGTGGCAAACTTTGCGAACTATCGTAATGTCGGACATGTCTGCTACCACGGGGAAAAACTCGATTATTTTGGGAGAAAACGATGATGGGGGGCAAAATGTTGTTTATTTATTTTACTTCGTACTTGAAAGAATATGATATTATTTATTGAGGGTATCAACCCAATACTAATTGAATAATAATATGACTGAGTTCTTGTTTAACGTGCCTGTTTTAGTACACAGTCTAATTTATCTAAATTGCTGACTTGTGGGTTTTAAAAGACTGATTTACATAGAATATCTTCTTCAACAGCTGACTCTTTACGGCATATTTACTTTTAAAATTTGGCGGAATTACTCTTTCATGCTGATTTATTAATTCGAATTCATTTTTAACGACTGAGCTACGTTTTGGGTGGCTGATGGCGTGTTTAAATATCTCTGCTGCCATACTTTCTCGTAGAGTTTGAACATTTGCATCATCTATCTCATGCAAAGGTATTCCGAGCGCTAGACATTCGAGAACCTTCAACGAATACACCGCACAATCACCAATTTGTTCGTTTTGTGGAATGTGTTGTTGTTCTTTGCACCTCCTCTGGTACGCAAAACGTGTGAAGATTTTGGATCATCATCTCACCCTTGGGACAAACTCGTTCAACATCGCGGGGATCATAACCAATAACGGTCTAAATGCACTTAGACAACTATTTTCACTTTCGGGTGTTACTTCTCTGATGATTGAATCGTACACATCGATCTTCTACTTCAGTAGATTAACGTGATACGTAATCGAACATCAAGTACATTAAGTACTTCGTACAAGTGATCGACATCTCTCACCCACATCAAGTTCGTCGGTTTTCCTTCTAGCAACCTATCGGCTACCATATTTCGATAATAATTATTGAATTTAAAGGATGACAGTTTGATTTTGAACTGGGGGTATTCCAGGTGCCAAGACTTGGAGCCAAATAACAAACGCAATGCACTTAGACCAAAATGGGCAGGGGTTTTGCATGGATCTTCGGACGAGGAGTCTAGTATACGCAGCCATATGTCGTAAAAAGAAGAAGAAAATAAATCAGCCGCGTACATAAAATAACGCAGCCATTAACTAATTAACTCAGACGTAAAGTATACTTACAGTATCCCTCAACCATCCAAATTTACCGTCTGGCCAATTCTTTCTTTGAACGATGATTATGTTGAAGAAAGCACTATAATCATCATCTCGAGATTCAGTTGTTGCTAATGGTCGGCTCCTGTACAATTAAACACAATTCGGTTTATGCAGACTTAATTATGGATAAGTTATAGATGATATCAAGGTCCGTACTTGTATTTTTCCATGTGGGCCCAGAATTTAGCGAGTTTATCCTCAGGAGCAGGTGCGTAAGGATCATATATCACTATTGAAGGTACAATAAACTCCCTCAAACATGACCTCCCATTTGGCCCAATGTACGGAAAAAAACTGAGTTTGGGGAGGCAATGCCCTCGCGATAAGCTTTATTATTTTGAACCTCAATGTGTTCTCCTCATCCTCATCGGATTCCGACAACCGTTCATTCTATGCCGCCAGAGTTTGGGTGGTCACATCCACAATCGAACTCTCATGTATCTTCTCTGTCCCCTTTCTCATCTTATGGATTTTAATTCTCTGTAGTTTTGAATCAGCAGGGTCTCGTTCACCAATATCTCGGCATAGTGTTTTTTCTTTAACTCCTTCGCTTCTTTTTTCATTGACGCAACTTCCGCTCTTCTCAATTGAGCGAATGTGTTTTCCTTAGGAGCAGCTTTTGGTTTATTATAAGTTGCGGTGGGTTTCTTAGAAGTTGCGGTTGGTTTCTTAGGATCCGATGTTTTATTCTTTAACTTAGACTCATCTTTCAACCTTAACTCAGCCTTGTACAATTCCCGTAACTCGGCCGATTTTCCCGAATTTAGCTTCTTATTATGTTGTCTCATGTTTATTCTCTTCTCGGGCTCTCTCTTAGCAGGAGAAATAACAATAAATCAGCTTCTGAATCATCGACCTTAACATGCTTATCTTTAACAGGGGTCATAGCTGCGTTTGGACTATTCACGGACTTTGCCGGCGGGATTTGGGTCGGCGAATGGTATGTTAAAGGTAGGGGACCCGATTTTTTTTAGAGCTTTCCGAGAATTTCACCCATCGCCGCTGCTTTGAAATGCTTATCGATAGCTTGTCCCACTGCTCGACCAATGTTCTGCTCCAATTCACCAATTCTACCATACACATCGATCCATTTCCCATCCCAATTCCGAACCATTTCAACAAATCTGCCATCCGCTTCCCGCTTCATACAAGCAGTAAAACCTTCATGGATGTTTCATCTGCTGTTCAAACTTTGCACTGCCGCAAGTATGCAGCCATAGTCATCGTGGTTTCTCTTCGTCTTCTCCTTCTCGCCCTCCACATAAACAGCTTCCTTTTGTTTCTTACCTCCCTTCGGCTGCTGACTTATTCGCTCTTTTATTGTTCTGGTCGATACGCACTTCCCAAAAACTTGTAACATCCCGGCCTACGTGTATGTCTTCTATCAAGCTCTCAACTTTTAGGGTACGTTCATCGTCCGACCACTCAAGAGACATCTCTTCTAAAGACTCCTTCATCACCATATTCATCACGCACACCTGCACAGAGTAATTCCTTGTTCAACCTTCAAAGTAAAATAAACTCAGTCATGGAGTAAATTAACACTAAATAAATCAGCTGTCAAAATCTCATAACTCACCTAACAAGACAATCAACACTAGATAACTCAGTCTGAAAAATTACATTGTTACCATGAACTCCGAGCTCATCGGAGATGACATTCGAAAATAATGCACGTGTACGGCTTCCACCCCATCGAAGAGCGGAATGTTCTCTAGCATTTCTCACTCCCCCAAAATGCTCTCCGAAGCAATTGACAGATTCATCGCCCAGACCCGTAACACGTGGACCAAGCCATTGACGTAGTAGGAGTTACCTATAGGACACACCCTCTTGATAGATCGAACAAGAACTTTGAAAGTAGAACGACCCCATGGATATGACATCATAGCTTGATCGTCAAATTGGATGCATAGCGTGAAGCCCCCTGGCTTGCAGAGATAAAAGTCCAAACATTTCCGCTTTTCTCAATTCCATATCAGACATACCCCTAATGTGGACCTCTATTAGCATAAATTGGTTCCAAACCCAGTCTGCACCTTCAAATCATTTCTCAAGAAATATTCATATTGCTTGGGTTGAAAGCTTCCCATTGGAAGTGGGTCTGTGTTTAACCCGGTTATATGTTGGAATTCGTTTAACCCAAACCTGATGGGTTGACCATGAATGATACTCCAAATCTCGTTCTTGTGTACACGAAGCTGATTACAGAGTATGTAATGTACAAACCTAGCATTCCAAATCATATGTCTTTCAGCAAGCTTAGCAATGATTCCAAAAGGAGACAACATCAGTTATGTCCACACGAAATGACCTAATGATTCTCTAAAAGTCGGAAATTCCTCGAAACTGCAATAGTGATTAAGTTGTTTGTTTTCGAGATTAGAAGCCCCTTCATGGTAAATTCTTGTAGGGTAATCCCGTTCCATCTGTTCATAAGAAGACAAATATAAATCGGCCGATATACAATTAATCCAGCCTCAATTGGAAATATAACTCAGCCGTAGCAGAATTAATAACCTTAACCCTAGATCACTCAGCCACAACATAATAAATACCCACCCGATACAGAAACTAACTCCGCCCTAAAACCCTAAATGTGATTACCGGAGAATACTAAGAAGACGATGACGAGGGTGAATGCGATTCCGGAGAAGATGACGATTTCAGAGAAGTGACTAGCTAGAGTGTTTAATAGATTTCAGAGTAGATGACGATTTTGAAAAAATGACGATTTTGGAAAAAATGACGATTACTACAGTGTTTACGAGATTTTGGAGAAGATGACGATTTCGAAAGTCAGTTCGTTTTTTTAACGGCTTCTAATTACTGGCGTGTATGTTTCTTCTTAAGTACACGGTTTCAAATACGTTTTATTGACGGGGAATATATGTTAATTATAAATATAAATGAAACTGAACCATGTAGTTAATTTTTAACTCAGTCTCTAGCGAAGCTGATTCAGTCTCATTTTAATATAACACAGCCACAATACAAAGCCACTAGTGACGTGGAATTCATATTAATGGGTTAATATTTTAATCCCACGCATGGCGTGGGTCACAATTCTAATATTCTATTAATATTAATAATTGTCATTTAATGAGTTATTAATGCTCAGATGTACTCTACCTCGGTAAGGTAAAGTCATCATAGCCTAGTCGACAAAAAAAAAGTCATCATAGCCTCGTAATATGCCATCTCCATAGTGTATTTATTATTATTTTCAATTATTATTATTATTAGGTTATTTAATTGAGTTTTATGTTTTCTCGATTTTAATAAATAATCAGACGTACTCTCTAAAGGCTGAGTTATATTTAGATAATATACGGCTGATTTATAATAGTTGTTACGGCTAGGTTCTAATAGTTTATTCCAATCATCATATTAGACTATATACAATGGAGCATTGAAAGTGTTTTTTCAACAGTTGAAAAAAATGAGTGTTGAAAAAATTTCTGAAACATATGTATAACTTTTTTGAGTTGAATTTTTTCAACATGAGTTGAATTTTTTCAACATGAGTTGAAAAATCGAAGGCCAATATGCATACGACACTTGGACGAATAGGATGAGGGGAGAGGTTTTGATAGAGATAAAGACATTTGTCTATGTGTGATTGGTCCGAGATATTTTTTAGACTTTTTATCCTTTACATTTGAAATCAATTATTTAATAAAATTTATTTTTTTAAAAAATTATATATCAAAATTCGTAATTTTTTGAACTCTATAAAATAGACAGTTGTTTACTTTAATTTGGACACACAAAAAAACACAAACTTTTGATGGATGATTTACGAATACTAATTTTATGTTATAAGGGCTAACTTATTACGTTATAACGGCTAAGTTATAAGAGTTGTTACAAGTGAGTCAAATTTGTCTCAAAACTCAGCCGTATAATATAAACGGCTAGACGATAGTGTTCCAATTACTTACCTTGGTAAACTATCTACATTGTCTGATATGTCTGCTCGGAACCTCGTGATTGTCGATATTGGGAGAGAACGATTTTGGGAGCAAAGGATTTTGCGTGGGGTTTGTATAGTAAGAAAAAAAAAAGGAAGAGAGAGGAGAATACAAAGAGGAATAGAAAAAGAGATTAAAGACTGGGAAAAAAAGAAATGAAAGATGTTATTCACGGCTGATTTACGGTTATAATTATTTCTTTCAGGGCTCACTTATGGTTTAACTATGACCAAGTTAATTTGGACGGCTGATTAACGGATATGAATTGTCTTACATGCTGACTTCTTGTTTTCTCGTGATTTACTCAATAAATTTGGCTAAGTTGTTTAAATAAGGCTGAGTTGTTGTGTATTTAAGCATAGTGGAGTTGTTTAATTATGGTTGTGTTTAATAATGGATGTATTTAATAGCTGTAAAATTTCTGAATAAACATAGTTCTCTAAAAACATAACTTACAATTACAAACCGCTATTTACAAAGGATAACCAAATTAAACATGACTACAAAATTAAAAGTTGTAATTTATAAAACATATTCAGATGTTAGAAATATTTATAAAACATATTACTCCGTAGAGCAACTAAAAAAAGCATTTCACATTCTCTTATCATCTTAATGGTAATTGTTGAACAATAGGAAAATAACTTCCCGGTGCCAAAAACAAATTGAACATATTGAAGCCTCTACATTTACAGCCTCTTCCAAATCCCAAACATTCACACAATCTTTGCACAACTGCCAGAAAAGAACCCATGGTGGGATGATATCGCTGTCGTCTCCACACTCACAATGACCAGGAAGGTATCCAGTTAAGAGCTCCCTTGCAATGAATTTTGTTCTCCATATCACATGGATCCTGAACCACAACCTCAAATCATGATTCTTAACAATAATTTGTACCAATGTAGGTTGCATTATCCTACCCAAAAACTCATAACCCTCTTGCTTATGATGCCCACTGAGCTTGACGGGTTTTCCTCAAGCGACTCAATCGCGATTGAGCGAGGCCTCGATTCTTGCCAATCGGGCTCGCATTTCCTCTATATTAGTACGGTCAATTTCCGACTGCTTTTCTAGAATTAGCACGCGCAGGGCCATTTCCCTGGCTGCCATTATATGTCTCGGGATACTGGTTGATGCGGCGTTAAACGCGGTAGGTTCCTGGTCTGAATAATCCTCTTCACTGGAAGAGTCTGCTGCTAAACGTCGCATACCATCAGTAATACGGGCGACTGCTTCTTCAACCGTTTCATTTCTTAGGACTTCCTCGGGCGGGTTCACAATTCCCTTTTTCTCATCGACTTTTTGAACAATTCATTAAGAAAGGCCTGTGCGCTGTTCGCAGTACCTTCATTCTTGGGTGAGAGCGTCTCGGGTTCATGGTTATCAGTACCACCGTCAAGAAATTATGTGTCTTCGATTCCCTCTGGGTTATCTGATTCCATATCTTCAGAATTGTTTTCGAAATTTTGGACGACTTCACCATTCCAAATCCTTCTTCCATCGTCTGTCATCTCAGACGTGTCTGTCCCGATGGGAAAATAGACTTCGTGATGATTCTTTCTCTGCACGTGTCTGAGAATCATACCATGAGTCTCAAAGTCTATATGTCCTCCGGCATTTTGTACAAAATCTGTTCCAAGGACCAGACTGCCGATGCTTTCATCCAATGATTAGACAACGTAGAAATCAGCGTTAATCCAAGAGTTCTTGATTCGTATAGGGACACACTGGGATATCCCGAGAGGTTGAATGATTTCTTCCGTGTTACTCATCAGAGTCATATTCGGGTAAGGCAGACACTCGATCTCGAGGTCTTCGCAGAGCTCTCGGGTCATGATATTCACTGAAGAACTGATGTCGCACAATACTCGTTCCATCGGAATGCCAAAAATGCTGATGGAGAGGTGATAGCAGCTTCGGTCGTTTCGGTAAGTGATGGCTCGGTACCCGACTTGCCTATTGTAGTTGTCGTCCCACAGTGAGTTTTCATCTATCTGGGCGCCAGGTTCTTCTACATTCTCATTTTCTTCGTGTAAATTATCATCTGGAGGTTCCAAGGCGTTGATTGCTGATTCTTCGGTTTCGCCTTATGTAGTTACATCCACGTCAGATTCTTTATCTGTCACACTTTGCCATACCAGAATATTTGAACCATCATCCTAATTTGCGAGTCCTAACTGAAGGGCGGATTCATAATTTGGTTCGGTGCCTTGTCTTGTGTAATAAGTTTGGATGTTGTCCGTATGTCCCATCTGAAACATGATAACCCCGTTCCTGACGTTTATATCCGCACCAACAGTGGCGAGGAATGGGCGTCCAAAGATGAGGGGATTCGGAGACTGCACTTTCATTTCCAGAATTACAAAATCCGTAAGCACTTCGACGTCCTGAAGTTTAATAGGTAGGTCTTTAAGAATTCCGACAGACTGTGAAAGCGAATTATCATCCAGGACAAGTTCAAAGGGGCACGTCTGGAAGGTCGA